>JANGFI010001808.1:0-33825 GCA_025758705.1 Goffeauzyma gilvescens | reverse complement strand
GTCGTCGTCGTATTCGTCGTCGGTTTGTCGTTTGTCGTTTGTCGTTTGCCATTGTTCATTATCATTGGGGTCAAAGGGAAGGAGGGAACGGAGGAAGGGGGGAAAGAGGGGAGGGGGGGGGAGGAGGGAAAGAGAAAAAGACACAGGATGTGGCGCTTGATAGTGACGGGTTGGCGCACGTTGCTCCGGCCGCGAGGGGCACCTTTCACTTTGTCGCTAACCATGAGTACGTTCACCACATTGAAATACTTGTATGCCATCTGACTACGATTACGATTGAGACTACGACCACATCTATATACACGTAGACACGTACACACCACAGTTTTGCTCTGCGTGATTTGGACGATATCGATTGCATGTTCATCCCCATAATCTCTTCTTTGGGACGCAGACAAAAGACAAAAACAAAAACATTTCCACGATCAATTCATTTGAGCACCATCAATCACGATCATAAAGGACGACAATAGACGTACAAGCTATTTCACCAATCTTCGAACTATCTGATTCGCACGTCTACCTAAACAGTACCTATCCCCACACACGACGAATCCCCGAAATCACCCCTCTCCCACCATTTCAACGATGAGTGACTTCAACCGGCCTAAACCCGATCAAGGCGACTATGCACACGCCTTGCACGAATACCATCGATCTCTTCAAGCGCACATCCTGGAATCTATCTGGACACCTCTTTCTCCCCCGAAAGCAGTTCGACGGCGCTCACATTCGAATCCGGAGGTTAGGTCTGTTCCTTCTAGCTCCGGAGGAGGTGTTGATCAAAGAAGACCGTCGCAGGGAGGTGATACATTTAGTGCCAGAGAGAGGAGAGCGAGGAAAGCGGAAGGAGATGCAGTCAAGGCTTTAAGACGACGAGGATTCCGTCGGGATTCTTCACAGGATGACATCGAAAACGAGAACGAGGACGATAAGAAGACCCTGACGGAAGAATTGACTGGAATCCTTGGTCAGAGACAACCAGAACGTCAAGAACGAGGTCGAGATGGGCGGGTTTTACAAGATGACCCCCAGGACAACGGCAAGCAGTCGAACACGGGTGGGAGGTCAAGGTCGCGGTCGACGTCTATCCGATACCTTCCCGAGCTTGCGTCTTCACGACCCTCGAGCACGGAACCATGGGTAGCCCGACCCGAGGCTGATGCGGCTGTGGAAGCTGAGGCATCGATCGCTGCCGCGCCGGCCACACCGAGTCCCCCGTGTTCTTCTCCATCTTCTGGCCCGGATTCAAACCTCGAATCCCCAATGTCTTCTTCTTCCTTCCATGAAGACGTCGCGCAGAACCGTGGACCCACCGTCAGTGTCAATGTCCAGGGCGCGAGCCCAGCTGCGAATTCTGACAGTCGAGTCCGAACCGGAGATGGTCTTCCGGTTTCTCTCCAGACTTCGACTCTACCTCTCCCTCTGTTCCGACCGAGACAATTCGATAGGACCAACACTTGTGAATCAATCATCTCGATTCGATCCTCTTCTTCCCCGGGTGACATCTCCGATTCAGATGAAAGCTTCACAGGCCTCGCGCCGAGTCCAATGTGGAGTCCCAGGAATTCGGGCCAACAGGCAAGCTTCTCAAGAGCTTCAAAGGCTGATATGCTCATCAAAGGGGACGCGAAACAGTGTGCATCGCCACTCCGACACGAGGCAGATGCCCGAATAGCTATCGTTACTACCGCGGCTACGGTGGCCACTTCTACCACAATCACGAATACGAACACAAACACACCAACAAGGACAAATATGGCCGAAACCACGGAAACGAAATCAAGCACGAAACCGAACAAGCTAGAACCGGCGGAAATTGCCGAGATTCGCCAGTCTCTCGCGATGAAGACCATCGTCACTCCTGGTGCTGCTTCCGACGCTGCTCCCGCCCCTATCCTTACACCGTCCTTGGATCCCATCACCCCGGCTTGTGAACCCCCTGCGGAATTCGCATCCAATCCAAAAGCACCTCACGTCTCGTATATCGCCGCCAAAGCAACCACATACGAGACATCTCACATGAAGATGCACGTCGCGGGAGTCTCTGCGACCACGACAGCCTCCAACCCCGTATATCATGGTGCTTCCAACGAAGATCTCGGTCCGGGTCGTTTTATCAGGAAGTGTACTTTCCAGAGACCTCATCATAAGAACGGGCAAGGGAAAGGGAGGGGTGGTGACTGGATGCAGGAAGCCTAGACAGACGCCAAATCACTTGACACGTGAACTCGGAACAAACTCCATTCAAAGAGAACGAATTACACATTTACAAATCAACCACGCCATTTCTTCTCCTCCTCTTTTTTCTTCTTCTGTCATTTCATCTCCCTCAACGTCGACGTAATGATCCCAAACACGAATAGATCTTTGTCCAGACGTGACTGTATCTCTCACTACACCATGACCTGAACATCCGGCACCCCGCTTTTCCTTGTAGCCAGAATGATGACCCCGACGAAATGCCTTGAATTGATGTATCAATTATGCCTTGCTACCATAAGAACATAAAGTCTGCAATTTGGAGCAGTGGAATGCAATACAAAGTCCGTTCAAAAAACAGCAACTGATTCTACTCGACCCCAGCACGATTCCTGCCTCCTCGGCCACCACCACCACCCCTTCCTCTTCCTCCACCACTGCCCCCGCTGTGGTTTGCGCTGTTCCCTCCACCCCGCCCACCTCCTCTATTGTTCTGTCCACCTCCACGACTCCCTCGATTCCACGGTCCGGCATTGCTGGAATCGTATTTGGGGTCCATACTTCCGGTCATATCGTTGGAGTTCCGTCTTAGCTGTGCGTTTGAATCGTTCGAATGTGTCGTCAGAGAAAATTGATGGTAGGCGGGCTGCTGTTGCTGTTGTTGTGCGAGTGGGTGCTGCTGCGGCGTAGGCGGGAAAGAAGGGTGTGGTGTTGAGAAATGTTGGTACGAGCCCATCGGCGGTGGATTACCGCTCGTTCCAGGAGGGAAATCACGCCCAATGTGCGGTGGCTGCCCCGGCTGTCCGGAAGGGTTCCATCCACTCCCTACCGGCCCACCACTGTGCCATACGGGTTGCAGTTGATAATGTGAATACTGGGCCGGGATCATAGGTGGAGGAGCCGTTTCGTTTCGCTTTCGCTTCTTATCTTTGTTCCAGCTCTGTTGTTGTCGGTCACTTACCGTTTCCTGAGGTGAAAATGCTCGTTTGCGCCTACTTTCCCCGCCTCCACTCCCCTCTCCGCTATTGGTTGACTGTTCTTCAATCTCCCTTCTCAGCTTCTCCAAAGCCTTCCGCTCAGCCAACAGCTCTTTCCAATGCTCAGCTTGTTCCTTGTCGATTTTGGCAAAATATTCCTCTTGGGCTCCGCAATACCAGCATCGAGATGGATTCGAAGGATCTCGCTTCACCGGGAGCATCAGCTTGTAGGGCGGTATCTGGGTAAGAGATGGCGATGATTGAGTATATGTTTGTTGCAAAGTAGGATGTATGATTGGCTGTCGTGGTGTCTGGAAAACATCGGGCGTCTGTTGCATCACGGCGGGCTCTGCTGCTAGTTCAGTTAAAGGTGGGGACACCTGAATGATTGGCTTGATATCCTCTTCAACAGGCGCCTCCTGCGCGTTCCAACCTGGGATCTCAACTTCCTCCATGTCCTCTTCGGTGCCGTTGTCAGTCGCATTGTCCATTAGCAGTGTTGCGTGAGAGCCTCCCATGATGCAATAATTGTTCAGAGACTCGTAGTCTTGCAGAAAAGCGACACCGACCATGTTCCGTATGGACATCACTGACACAATAACATCCGCGTCGCCCGGGTCAATGTCCCTTCCTTGTATTATATTTGAAGAGTCATTGACAAAATCAACTTGCTTGATCTTATCCGACTCTTTTGAGGCAAACACGATCTTGTATGTCGGACTGCTACCCAGAACTTCCTCCAGTCGAGCAAAGTAAGGGATCGCAGCGGCCTTGATCGTATTGCGGACGACCTCGGGGTCTGCAGGACAGATGATCTTGAAAGGTGTGATTTTCAGGGTGTATTTCAACTCGATCTCAGATTTACTTTGCTTCAAGAACTCGTGTACAAGTTTTTCTGGATCGATGAAGCTGTCGAAAGCGATATACGCATGACTTTCCAGACCGATGTTGACGATTCGGAATCGAGTAGGTGGCGGTGCCGTATCAATTTGTTCCAGGTTCTTCAGCTCTTTCGCCAACTCCTCTTCAAATGAGGCATATCCATCGCCAGTACTCTCATCATCCTCCCAGTCGCCTAAGATACCTGGATACAGCCGTTTGACCGCGTGCGAAATTGCTTCTATCGTCTCTTCTGCGGCTTCCTGTTCCTTGCCCTTAACGGTCGATAATAGAATACCAGGTTGCTTGATGACCATCTTGGGCTTTGGCTTGTTCTTTCCCCTTTTCGGTTTGCCACCTCTTGCTTTGGCCTTGGGGGTCGAACCATCTCCCTGCGTCTGGAACGCTACAACGTTGCTGCTAATGATCCCAGGCGCGGTAGTTGAACTTGATGCGACCGCATTGGGCTGCGGGCGGGGGGGAAGATTGGAGTGCATGGGCGTCGTCATGCTGCGGTTGCTCTATCGGATGAGTGAATCATGCCAGTTGAGACGGTCAAGAGTCTGTCGTGAAGCAATGATGATATCTATCAACGATAGATGCTCCTTTTAAGAAGATTAGGGTGAGGGGATGCGTCCATCCGAGACTTGAAAGGATGGGGGGTGAGAAGGAGAGGGGCCTGTGGTGTGGGGCGGTGTCAACAAAGTCAACAAAAGTGTACGTAAACAAATCAAACGCATAATTGTACAGGCAAACGAAAACACGTGACCAAATAACAGCACCATAACTACAACTCATCCCGTTCTCATGATCGGGCCCTCCTCCTACCTCCCTACATTAGCAAGCAAAGCCTTCCTCTTGAATCTATTCAACTTCTCTTGCTCCCTAATCCTCTGCTCATCGTTTTGCTGATCCTCTGCGGACTTGGCCTTGCGAAGTGCCGCCGGTGCAACCGTGTAGGCGTGACCCTGTTAATTCGATTGATAGATATTAGCAAACGTTAAAAGGTGGCCCCGGTACAACTTGAAAGGCCAGTGCCCACTCACGATAATGTTAGGAAGTCTTGTCGACTTGGCTTGATTCGATTCCTTGTGCCTCTCATCGACTTTCTTTTTCAACAAGCTCTCTCTCTTGATCGATTGCTTCGGCCTAGACTCGTCATCTCCTCGGTCCAAGTCGATATCGTCCTCTTCGTCATCATCGTCGCCAGCAGCGGCATGGGGCCTCGCTACATTCTGGTTGATAATTGGCTTGGACCATTTATCGATCAGGCGGTTCGCTTGACGAGCAATGTCTGGATGCACTCTCTTGTACCGAGTGTAGAAGTTAATGATCCTGCCGAGACCGGATTCTCGTAAGATGTTGGTGTCCAGACCGTCCAGCTTGGCCAATTGGTCCATGATAGCCTTTTGAACATTAAGTGATGGAAGTGATCCATCCTTGAGCGGCTCGATGTATTCTCGGACGGTCGAAAGAAACTCGCTGTTGTCCAGGATGGCTTGCTGCATGGTTGCACTGTGATTCAGGGGAAATCGATTGTTAATTGACCGCCATCTAATTTTGTCAGAGCATTCATAGAGGGCGCGGACTTACTTTTGCATAGCTGCTTGCACCCGGGGCAAGATTCTCGTCTTCTCCATCGCTGGCTGCTTATTGAGATTCGACTCCTGATCTCTTGAGATAGCCCTTCGCATGTCTTCAGCTAGAGATTGAACAATCTCGTCAACGCCCAAGTCGTCCGCCTGAAAGATTTAAACGAACCGGTCAGCTTTTACAACAACATATATCAGGCGGCGATCCAAATGGGACCGGCTACTCACATCATCTTTTGACTTCCTGACCCTTCTACGTTTCGTCGCTTTCCCGATCGCTTCCATTCGCGCATCAAGAGCTCGTTTACGGGCTGTTCCAGGTTCGTTCATAAACAGGGGTCAGAAATGCACATGCGGCACAGGCTTACCCCCCGCAGATCAAACATGCTTTGGAGCGCGAACTCACCAGTAGCTTCATCCACAGGTGCCGCATCTTCGAAAACCTCCTCTTTCCTCACTCGCGCTCTCGATTCCTGCTTCTGCTTCCTAATCTCCTTTGCCTTTTTCGCTCTCGGCGCAGCCTCTTCATCGTCCGCGTCTGCATCTGCACTCTCATCATCGTCACCTTCGGCTGGGGACCTTCGTCGCCTTTTCGGAGCGGCGTTGTACTCTCCATCTTGGTCCTCGCCCTCGTCATCTTCAGCCTCGGGAGAAAACATACCCGAGGCCGGCGCAAACTCGTCGTCCTTGTCTTCTTTGGTGCCATCATCTAAGTCTGAATCGGGGGATGCTGCTCGTGCTGCTGATGAATTTTGGAAGAGAAGTGTCAGAATGCTTTCACTACGCATGTAGAAGATGGAGATCAGGAGACGGAGATGAAAAGAAACTCACCTTGAGGTTCATCATTGTCTTCCTCATCAGAGATGTCGGAAAGATCGGACAGATCGGAATCGGATTCATTTCCAGCAGGCTTGATTTGCGTCCTGACGACCGGGCTAGCTACGCCGGTCGCCGATACATCTTCATCATGGTCGGACATGGTTGGCCCTAAACTTGATCGCGATCCGTTCGGATTTCGGATTTCGGATGTCGGGAATTTTCCTTTATTCACGGAAGTCAACGACGAAAGTTAATATGAGATATTGACTTGCAACTCTTCAATTCGCGTTATCAACAGACCTTTCAGATGGCAATGATCAAGTTGTATCCTGCTTTCTAATCAATCGGAAACTGCTTCGCTGCACCGTCGAACAGCGTTCCGAACCGGTTTCGCTTGAAGACGATACCGCAAATACAGTGAACGACAACAAATGTCGGTTCCCGTTTCATGGGTTCCCGCCTATTCCTCCTCCCCCCCCCCCCACCCTCCCTCCCCACCTTGCCTCATTTCCTTGTCCCTCGTGATACAGTACACGCGACATTCGACCCCATTCCTCGTAAGGATTTTAACAGGCCATCCCGCGGCGCGTCAATTAAGAACAATCTTCGCGAAATGGGGTGAGATCCCCTACGCGTCCCGCATTCACCGGTGTGGATTCGAATTAGTCGCAACATCTCATTAAACCACGACCGCCACCGAAGAAGATCTCTTCGTCTTGTCTTCTCGATCGCGATATCATCAGCCACATCCCCTCCCACGATCCTCTTAAACGTCAGACTATTAAACTTCGCTCGCATTGAATCTCGAGTCCCTAGATTTGACGAACAAATGGGCATGAATCCTTTCGGTTGGGCCCCTCCCCACCGGTCCATCGGGCTGTGGTATTTGTCCTCTCCCTAATCCTTTGGGGGGCATCTATTCACTTTTAGTCGAGGTATATCTCGTCTCATTCAGATTCATTCTGGCCAAAACGGAGCGGAAAAGCTTGTTATCAACCGCTAATCCTTCCTCTCAGAGAATTCTATTTCATTACTGCTTGCCTACCCAGTTGTTCGGTATTGTTCGCCCGCCCTGCACAAGTACCATCAGACAGAGTCCTTTCCGTGCTTGCACATCGAATCCTCTGCTGTACAGTCTTTCCACCTTCTTGAGTGATACATATAGAGAGAACTGCACATTTGAGATCCCCAATTTCTTTTCTGCTTGACATGTCCTTTATCTTGTTCCGTTATCACCGGGACTTTGGACGCCAGGGGGACCTGCCTGAGGGCCTGTTTTGCTTTCAATCGACTCAAAGGAAAGCCCTGAGACGGACCTGGATACGTTGTGAATCCGGCCAAAGTCGATGGAACAAGCAAGCAGCACCCCCCACCATCATTGAAAAGCTAGGAAATACAAATGAATTAAGTAGCTGGGGAAATAGAAATACAAATCAATCCACCCCATGCATGCAATCTCTCGTAATCTTAGTCATACGGCCGTGCAAATCCGACTTGATATGAGCACACGTGATCGCACTTCTTGTTTTTGGGAGAGCCCGCTTCCCCGCCTACCGAGTTTGTTGTCCTAACGAACCCCCCCCCCCCCTTGGGCCGCAAGGTAGTCCTAACGAGGGGTTGGGGGAGGACCTCTCACGTGCTTTCCCCAATCTCCCATCTCCCTTGCCCCTTGCCCCTTGGCCACCCCCACTTTGCAATTCATTTGTCCACTCCCCCCGCCCCTTTCTCCCCTTCCTAGCCCAGAAAAGAAAGACCGAAACCGATCAGTGGGGATTCGTCAGATTCTTCCCCTCGTCCGACTTGCAGTGTTTCCCCGGTCGTTTGTTCGTTCGTTCGTACGCTCGCTAGACCGTGGGCCTCGTCGAGAAGCTTGATCTGTGAGTCCCAACCCTGCCATCCCCCTGCTGTCGCCCTAGCCGCCCTTTTTTGGGGAAGGTTAAGGGCGAGAAGAAGCGCGTTTCATACGCCACTTTTGTCGTGTTCCTTCCCTCGTTCCCCCTTCGGCGCCCCCCACAAAAGAAGCGCGACGGGGCGAAAAGGGCCAAAGTAGAGCGACCAAACTAGCAATGGGGGGGTGGGGGGCGGGACTGGACAAAAGGCGCTTGGGAGGAAAGGAAGGGGGCAGATATGGGGGGGCGAGGGGTACACCGCAACAGATGTGTTTGTCCCAATTGTCAAGAGTTTTTGCAAAGTTAACCAAGGGCAAGGGGAAAGAGGGAAGGAGGGCACGAGGTGTGGGGATCACTGGTTCGCTCGCTCGCTCGGCTTTGATCGTCTTTGGTTCGCAATTCTACTCTGTGTTTCGTCCACGGGCCCGCTCTGATCCTTGTTTGGCAAAACCCCTCAGGGTTGGTCACATTCCATTCCCCAACCTTGTTTGCTTTCCACGTCCACGTCCACGTCCACGTCCCCCATCCACGATCAACACCTCTCTACGTAGCTTACCCATCTCGTTAACCATCATCACTCACTCATAACCCAGCCAGCTCCGTTCATCATCTGGAACAAAAGCAAGCTATCTGCATTTGTTGGGCTCGATCTTGCTGCTTCTCCCACCCCAGCTGATTCTTCCCTTCTTCACTATCTTCCTGAAAGACAAAGTCAAGAGGGTCGTAACATAACATACTTCCACAAGAAAACCCTACATAAGATCGTCTGCTCACGAAGGCGACGAATCAATCACTTTCTTTCTTCCCCATCATAATCCACAGCGGAAGAGAGAGATCAAGAAACTTAAGACCTCGTCGGAAAGAGGAATCAGCTATACGCATCGGTTTTATCATCACTTTCAGTTAGGGAATAGCTGCATTTGGTGAGTCGAGCTAACGATGCAAACTCGTAAATGCTTGGAGCTAATAACCCCCTCTTCTCTTGCCGTCCACTTTTGGATTTTTTGACTTCAGATCTCCTTTCAAACCCCTCACACTCCCGCCCGCCTTACCATGGCCTCCCTCCTCGGGCTGGGCTCTCAGCCCACGCCTACCCGACCTCTCGTGCTCCAATTGCACGACACACGACTTTCCGTCCCCATCTCCTCGACCTCTGAAAGCTGGATCACCGCCGAGGTTGTCCGAGAGGAATTCTACCACTCGCTCGCTTCTGACTCTGCCGAGTTTGAGCCCTCAGCCGCACCGACCTACGAAGACGAGAACGGTGAACATGATGTAGCTGCCAAGCAAGCTGCTGAAGCCGAGAAGCAGGTCAAGCTCCTTGCTCGATTCCTCGGTTTCCTTACTGACAAGGTCAAGCACGCTCGATCTAACGCTTACGATGAGATTCTCCTCTCCGCTTACAAGTCCTTTAACGAACAGTTCCTTGGGTCTGTCTCCATTCACACCCTCACTCAGGGTTACGACGTCGAGGACCGAGCCAAGGTGATTGGCTCCTACTACCGAGCCTTTGCCGCCCTTCGAGAGATCTACGGCGCCGACAAGGTCCCTGCTGTTCAGACGAGCGCTCTTTTCAAGGACGCTCAAGCTGGTAAAGCCAACATCTACGCCCTCTTCTCGGGCCAAGGTAGCAACGAGGTCTACTTTGACGAGCTCTACACTCTCTACGACACTTACAAGCCGTTCGTCTCCGGTTTCCTCAAGGCCGCTTCAGAGTTCTTGGCTCCCCTCGCCGCTCAGGCTGACGCCGCCGGTCACGCCTACTACGGCCACGGTATCAACGTGATTGACTGGCTCAACGGCTCAGATGCCGCTCGACCTCCCGTCGACTACTTGGCCTCGATCCCTCTCTCGATGCCTCTCATCGGGCTCACCCAGCTCGTTCAGTACCTCGTCGTTTGCAAAGTCGCCGATCTCACGCCCGGTCAGATGCGATCCATCTTCAAGGGTGCCACCGGTCACTCTCAGGGTATCGTTTCTGCTGCCGCCATCGTTTCTTCGGACTCGTTCGAGTCGTTCGAAGAAAACGCACTCAAGGCGCTCAAGCTCCTCTTCTACATCGGTCTCCGAGGACAGGAATTCTTCCCCGTTCTCTCTCTCGACCCCAAGATTGTCGAAGACGCTATTGAACAAGGTGAAGGTCACCCGACGCCCATGTTGGGTATTGCTGGCCTGCAGATCAAGGACCTCAAAACTCACATTGACAAGTCCAACTCGTACTTGCCCGCCAACAGCCAGCTCCACGTCTCTCTCCACAACGGACCTCGAAACTTTGTCGTCACCGGTCCCGCCAAGGCTCTCTATGGCCTCGCTACCGCACTTCGAGCTGTCAAGGCTCCCGCTGGTCTCGACCAGTCCAAGATTCCGTACTCCAAGCGAAAGATGGTCTTCTCCACCCGATTCATGCCCATCAACGTCCCGTACCACTCTCCTTACCTCCAGGGTGCCACTGAAAAGTTGATCGCCGAGGACTTGCATGGCGAGGAACTCTGGTCTGCCTCGGACATCAAGATCGAGCTCTACGACACTGAGACGGGAGAGAACCTCCAGAAACACAACGGTTCTCTCACTGAGAGCTTGTGCAACCAGATCTTTGTCCGTGACATCTTCTGGACGAAGGCTACCGATTTCCCAGCTACCGCCACCCACGCCATCGACTTTGGACCAGGACGAGCGTCTGGTATCGGTGGTCTGACCAGCCGGAACCTCGAGGGACGAGGTATCCGAGTCCTCAACGTCGGTGAAAAGGGAAAGAACGGTGCTGAGGTCTACTCTACCGGTGAAGTCCGATACGAATCCCGATGGGCCGACAAGTTCAGCCCCAAGCTCGTCAAGACCCTTGACGGTAAGCTTCACATCGACACGCCGTTCTCCAGACTTCTCGGAAAGGCGCCCATCATGGTCGCCGGTATGACTCCCTGCACCGTCCCCGCCGGCTTCGTCTCCGCCGTTCTCAACGCCGGTTACCACGTCGAATTGGCTGGTGGTGGTCATTACAACGCCAAGGCACTTCGAGCCAAGGTCGCTGAGATCCAGTCCAAGATCCAACCTGGTGTCGGTATCACCTTGAACGCCCTTTACATCAACCAGAGGCAGTTTGGTTTCCAGTTCCCGCTCTGGCAGGAAATGCGACGAGAAGGTCTTCCCATCGAAGGTTTCTGTGTCGCCGCTGGTATTCCCAGTTCAGAGAAGGCCACCGAGATTATCGGCGCCCTTCGAGCCGCTGGTATCAAGCACATCTCATTCAAGCCTGGATCCGTAGAAGGTATCCGACAGGTCGTCAACATCGCTGCAGCTAACCCAGACTTCCCAATCATCCTTCAGTGGACCGGTGGTCGAGCTGGTGGTCACCACTCGTGTGAAGACGTTCACCAGCCGATCTTGGCTACTTACGGCTCTATTCGACAGCACTCCAACATCTCCCTCGTTGCTGGATCTGGTTTCGGTGGCGCCGATGACGTCTGGCCCTACCTCTCCGGTGACTGGTCCGTCAAGCTCTTCGACACTCAGCCCATGCCCTTCGATGGTGTACTCTTCGCCTCTCGAGTCATGGTTGCCAAGGAGGCTCACACCTCTCCCTCGGTCAAACAGTTGATCGTCGATGCTCCCGGTGTCAGTGATGACAAGTGGGAGGGTACCTACGACAAGCCCACTGGTGGCATCCTCACTGTCCGATCCGAGCTGGGTGAGCCTATCCACAAGATCGCCACTCGAGCCGTCAAGCTCTGGCGAGAGTTCGATGACACCGTCTTTAACTTGCCTCGAGAAAAGCGAAGTGCCTGGTTGGAAGGCAAGAAGGACTACGTCATCAGCCGATTGAACAAGGACTTCAACAAGCCTTGGTTCGGAGAAAAGGCCGATGGCTCTGTCGTTAGCGATATCGCCGAGATGACATACGAAGAGATCACTCGACGAATGGTCCGATTGATGTTCGTCAGCAAGCAGAACCGATGGGTCGACATCAGCTTGCGAAACCTCACCGGTGACTGGCTCCGACGAGTCGAAGAACGATTCGCAGGTGTTGATGGCACCAAGGTTAAGGAGTCGATCCTTCAATCATTCTCTGAGCTTGATGAACCCATCCCGACGGTCGACAAGTTCTTCCAAACTTACCCTCGAGCTCGAGAGCAGCTCGTCGCTGCCGAGGACAAGGCCTACTTCCTCACCATCAGTCAGCGACCTGGTCAAAAGCCCGTCCCATTCATCCCCATCCTCGACAACACCTTCGAGGTTTGGTTCAAGAAGGACTCTCTTTGGGCCGCCGATGACATCGATGCCGTCTTCGACCAGGACCCTCAGCGAGTCTGCATTCTGCAGGGTCCTGTTGCCGTCAAGTACGCGACCGTTGCCGATGAGCCGATCAAGGATATGCTTGGCAACATCGAGGGTCTCCTTGCTCAATACCTCCTGGACCGCTCCTACGGTGGTTCGATCGACAAGGTCCCCACCGTTGACTACATTGGTGCCAAGCCTGCCACCCTCCCTGCTTCTTTGCCTGGTGTGAAGGTTGAGACTTCTGACAATTTGCGAGTGTACAACATCGATTCCACCCTTCCGCCTACCTCGGAGTGGCTCGAAACCTTGGCCGGTCCCGAGGTCAGCTGGCTCAGGGCCGCTTTGACCTGTGTCAACGTCATTCAAGGAACTGCCTACATCAGCAACCCTTTCAAGCGAATTTTCACCCCTCGACCAAACCAGCGAGTGGAGATCGCCATGGAGAACGGCCGACCCACTTCCGTCACGGTCTACGGTGCTGTCCGATCTTATGGTCCTCAGCCCGCTGACTTCAAGGCTCTTTCGCTCGAGTTCAACAAGTCCACCAACGACATCAAGTTGACCATGAACGAGGAGAGACAAGGCTCTAGCCTGCCTCTGGTCTTTAACTTCAAGTACCGACCCGACCAAGGCTTCGCTCCCATTCACGAAGTCGTCGATGGTCGAAACAGAGCCATCAAGGAGTTCTACTGGCGCTTGTGGTTCGGTGACAACGCGCAGATGCCATCCCTCGATCTCCGATCCAACTTCACGTCGGAACCCATCACTGTGGATGCTGCCACTGTCGAGAGATTCTGCGCAGTCATCGGCAACCAAGGTGAGAGCTTCCAGGGCACTCGAAACGAAAAGGTGCAGGCACCTATGGACTTCGCCATCGTCACCGGCTGGCAGTCAATTATGAAGGCTATCTTCCCAGATGCCATCGACGGCGACTTGCTCAAGCTCGTCCATCTCTCCAACGGCTTCCGAATGCTTCCCGGAGTGTCCCCCTTGTGCGCTGGGGACTCTTGCACTGCCGAGGCTCGAGTTGTCTCCGTCGTCAACAGCGACAGCGGTAAGACCGTCAAGGTCAAAGGCTTTGTCCTCCGAAACGGCGAGCCTGTCATTGAAGTCTCCTCCTCCTTCCTTTACCGTGGGCGTTTCACCGACTATGAGAACACCTTCGAGGTTATTGACGAGACCGACTACATTGTCGATGTCGACTCACCTACCGCAGTTGGTGTCCTTTCGGCCAAGGACTGGTTCCAGTGGGACAACGAAGAGTCTCCTCTCACCCAGGGCACGTCTCTCACTTTCAAGCTCAAGTCCGAGCTCTACTACAAGGATAAGACAAGCTTCCGAAGCGTTCGAGTATCTGGTGCTGCCTTTGTTCGAAGTCAGACATTGCAGCTTGTTCAGGTTGCGACCATTGACTACGAGGGTTCCAACTCTCTGGGTAACCCTGTGGTCGAGTACCTCAAGCGTCACGGCAAGCCATTCGGCTTGGCTGTGCCTCTTGAGACTGGTGGCTACACCTTGACCAAGGACTCAATGGCCGCCTCCTTTGTCACTCCCAAGACAAACGAGCCGTACTCGAAGATTTCAGGCGATTTTAATCCGTGAGTCCAGTCGTCCTGAGCTGATTGCTCCCTTCCGTGACTAACCCTATATTCACTTATATGCTACTTACAGGATCCACATCAACCCCTACTTCTCCGACTTTGCTGTCCTGCCGGGTACGATCACCCACGGTATGTGGTCTAGTGCCGCCACTCGACGATTTGTTGAGACCGTCGCTGCGGACAACATCCCTGACCGAGTTGTGTCATACAACGTCGGCTTTGTCGGTATGGTTCTTCCTGGCGACGAGCTCAACGTCAAGCTTACTCACGTTGCTATGAAGGCCGGCAACAAGGTCCTCAAGGTCGAGACCTTTAACCAGCGAGGTGAAAAGGTCATCGAGGGTGAAGCTGAAGTCCAACAGCCTCCGACAGCTTACGTTTTCACTGGTCAGGGCTCGCAGGAGCAGGGCATGGGTATGGAGCTTTACGCCAACTCACCTGTCGCTCGAGCCGTCTGGGATGCCGCCGACCTTCATTTGGGAGCTACCTACGGTTTCTCGATTGTTGACATCGTCAAGAACAACCCCAAAGAATTAACTATCCATTTCGGTGGTGTTAAAGGTCAGGCTATTCGGCAGCGATACATGGACCTGACGTACGACACTGTTGACAAGGATGGTCAGCTCAAGACGCTGCCCCTCTTCGGCGACATTGACCTGTACACCACCAGCTACACTTTCTCTCACCCCCAGGGTTTGTTGTACGCTACTCAGTACACTCAGATCGCTTTGGTCGTCACCGAAAAGGCTGCCTTTGACGACATGAAGGCCAAGGGTCTGGTCGACCCGAATGCCGCCTTTGCCGGTCACTCCTTGGGTGAATACTCTGCATTGGCTGCTATCGCTGACGTCCTGCCCATCTCCAGCCTCGCCGATGTCGTCTTCTTCCGAGGAATTACCATGCAGCGTGCCGTTATCCGAGATGCCAAGGGCAACTCTCAGTATGCCATGATGGCCGTCAACCCGTCTCGAGTTTCCAAGACTTTCAATGAGAGCGCTCTCCGAGAAATCGTGGACACCATCTCCAAGCAGAAGGACACCTTGCTCCAGATCGTCAACTTGAACGTCGCCAACCAACAATACGTTTGCGCGGGTGAACTTCGGGCACTCATGACTTTGACCAATGTGCTCAACTTGCTCAAGGTACAGAAGATCGATCTCGTTAAGCTTGCCGATATCATGACCCTCGAGGATGTTCGGGAGAAGCTTGCCGAGATCATCGAAGGTTGTTGGGACATGATGCTCCAGAAGGAGAAGGAGGTCGGAAGCATCGTTCTTGAACGAGGTTTCGCCACCATCCCCTTGCCTGGTATCGACGTTCCCTTCCACTCGCGATACCTTTGGCCTGGAGTGTTGTCTTTCCGAAACTACCTTTCGAAGAAGATCAACCCTGCCGATCTCAACCCCGACAGGCTGATCGGCAAATACATTCCCAACTTGATCGCTGAGCCATTCGAGGTCAGCCGAGAGTACGCCCAAAAGATCTTCGATCAGACCCAGTCTCCCCGACTGGAGAAGATCTTCAAGGCTTGGGAGCAGGATGATTGGGATTCTACAGAGAACCGACAGCGACTTGCCTACAACCTGTTGGTTGAATTGCTCGCCTACCAATTTGCCTCGCCCGTCAGATGGATCGAGACGCAGGACAAGCTCTTCAACGATTTCAAGTTTGAGCGTCTCGTGGAAATCGGTCCCTCCCCTACCTTGACTGGCATGGCGAGCAGGACTCTCAAAGCCAAGTATGAGGCTCAAGACATCACCGAATCTGTCCGACGAGCGATTCTGTGTCACGCCAAGAACACCAAGGAGGTCTACTACCTCTTCGAGGATGAGGCTGCCGAGGAGGCCACCCCTGCTCCTGCCAGTACCTCTGCCTCCCCCGCCGCTCCTGCTGCCGCGGCCGCCCCTACCCCTGCGCCTGTTGCGTCATCTGCTGGCCCTGCCGCTGAAGTTCCTGATGCTCCTCTCAAGGCAGTTGATACCCTTCGAATCATTATCGCACAGAAGCTCAAGAAGTCAGTCAATGAGGTTCCGCTGACCAAGACCATCAAGGATCTTGTCGGCGGCAAGTCGACTCTCCAGAACGAAATTTTGGGTGACTTACAGCTCGAATTCAGCTCCGCTCCGGAGAAGGGAGAGGAACTGCCGCTCGATGAGTTAGGAGCCGCCATGAACGTTGGCTACCCGGGAACTCTCGGAAAGCACACCTCCGGTCTCGTCTCTCGAATGATCGGTGGAAAGATGCCTGGTGGCTTCAACATCACTGCCGCTCGAGGTCACGTCAGCAAGACTTGGGGTCTCGGACCTCTTCGAACTGACGCTGCTCTTCTCCTTGGTATCACCATGGAGCCCCCTAAGCGTCTTGGATCCGAAGCTGAGGCTAAGACCTGGCTCGACTCCGTCGTCGCTGCGTACGCTCAGCAAGCTGGCATCAGCTTGTCGACCGGTGGCGGTGGCGGCGGTGGTGGTGCTGCGAGTGGCGGTGCTGTCATCAACAGTGAGGAGTTTGTTAAATTCCAAGCGGACCAGGAGGAGTTCACTTCTCAGCAAATCGATTTGCTCATGCGACACATCAAGAAGGATGGTCGAGCTGGAGAGCGTCTCTATGAACAGGAGAAGCTCAACTCGGCTGCTCTTCAAGATAAGCTTGATCTCATCAACCGAGAACACGGTGATGCGTATATCAGCGGGATTCAGCCCGTGTTTGAGCCGCTCAAGGCCCGACATTTCGACTCGTCGTGGAATTGGGCTCGTCAAGACGCTCTTATCATGTGGTACGACATCATCTTTGGTCGACTAACCATCGTCGACCGAGAGATCACTTCTCGATGTATCTCCATCATGAACAGGGCCGACCAGCCCCTGATTGAGTGAGCGAAAATATCGGTGCTATTACCATAGGAGTCTCATGCTAAAGCTTTCTCCCTACCTTTTATAGTTACATGCAGTACCACATCGACTCTTGCCCCGCTGAGAAGGGCGAAACCTACCGCTTGGCAAAGGAGTTTGGTCAGCAGCTGCTTGACAACTGCAAGGAGGCTTTGGGCCAGAACCCCCTCTACAAGGATGGTAAGTGGCGCTCGCTTTTTCTGAATGCTCCGTGTGCTAACCCTTTTGCGACCTAGTTACCTTCCCCACCGCCCCGCAAACGGTTGTTAACGCCAAGGGTGACATTGTTTACTCGGAAGTCGTCCGAGAGAGTGTCCGAAAGTTGGAGGAGTATGTCAAGGAGATGGCGACCGGTGGCAAGATTACGCAGGGCGTCAATCTAGACAAGGTCCAATCCGATGTCTCCAAACTCTGGAAGCTCGTCAACGATCAGCCTTCCATCTCTAGCGGACAGAAGGCTGCCATCAAGTCGCTCTACGGCGAGGTCCTTCGATCTCTCGGCCACTCGCAGGCCCCTGTTCCCAAAGCCAACGGTCGAGCTCGACGAAACTCTTCTCAGTTCCTCCGACCCAACGTCTCCGAGCCAACTCAAGTGCGAGATTCCAAGCTGCCATTCCTTCACCTGAAGCGAAAGTCGGGTAACTCTTGGGCATACTCTCAGAAGCTCACCAACATCTACTTGGATGTCCTGACCGAGATCGCAACCGCCGGAACCTCCTTCGCCAAGAAGGCTGCCTTGCTCACCGGTGTCGGCAAGGGCTCCATCGGTGCCGAGATTGTCAAGGGTCTGCTCGCTGGTGGATGTACCTGTGTGATTACGACGTCTCGATACTCCCGAGCGGCCGTCGACTACTACAAGTCCATCTACCATGAATTTGGTGCCAGAGGTTCTAAGCTCGTTGTCGTTCCTTTCAACGGTGCCTCCAAGCAAGATGTCGAAGCGCTCGTTGAGTACATCTACACCACGCTCTCCATCGATCTCGATTACATCATCCCCTTCGCGGCCCTTCCGGAGAACGGCCGAGAAATTGACGGTATCGATGACAAGTCCGAGCTTGCTCACCGACTCATGTTGACCAACTTGCTTCGACTTCTCGGTGCTGTTAAGAGCAAGAAGGCTAGCCGACACTTTGTCACTCGACCCACTCAGGTTGTTCTGCCTTTGTCTCCTAACCACGGTCTCTTTGGTAATGACGGTCTCTACTCGGAGTCCAAGATCTCGCTTGAGACTCTGTTCAACCGATGGTCGTCCGAAAGCTGGGGTGAATACTTGTGTATCTCTGGTGCTGTCATCGGTTGGACTCGAGGTACTGGTCTCATGAGCGCAACCAACTTCGTTGCCGCAGGCATCGAAAAGCTTGGTGTGCGAACCTTCTCCGCCAAGGAGATGGCATTCAACATCTTGGGTCTCATGCATCCTCTCTTGTTCAACGTTGCCCAGATCGAGCCCATTTGGGCTGACCTCAACGGTGGCATGGATCGACTCCCTGATTTGGCGGATATCTCCACCAAGATTCGAACCGACTTGAACGCTACATCCAGCCTCCGAAAGGCGATCACCAAGGAGAGTTCTGCCGACTTCAAGGTTGTCAATGGTGTCGATGCTGAGCGTCTACACCAGAAGGTTACAATCGCTCCTCGAGGTAACTTCCAGTTCGAATTCCCCAAGCTTGACGACAAGGATAGCCTTGCCTCACTCTCCCACCTTCAGGGCTTGATCGATCTCGAAAAGGTTGTGGTTGTCACCGGTTTCGCCGAAGTTGGTCCATGGGGTTCTTCCCGAACTCGATGGGAGATGGAAGCTAAGGGCGAGTTCACCATTGAGGGCTGCATTGAGATGGCCTGGATGATGGGTATGATCAAGCACTTTGACGGAAGACTCAAGGACGGAAAGACGTATGTTGGATGGGTTGACTCCAAGTCTGGCGAGCCTGTCGATGACAAGGATGTCAGGACCAATTACGAGAAGGAGATTTTGGCTCACAGTGGTATCCGAGTCATCGGTGAGTGTGTTGACTGAATTAAATTTTACAGAATTAGCATTGACTGACATCCGTCTTCTACAGAACCCGAGCTCTTCGGCGGGTACAACCCAGACAAGAAGGTCTTCTACCAGGAGATCGAGCTCATTCATGACCTCGAGCCTCTCGAGATCTCCAAGGAGGACGCCGAGCGATTCGCAAGAGAGCAAGGTGACAAGGTCGACACCTGGGCTCAGGAGTCGGGAGAATGGTTCGTCAAGTTCAAGAAGGGCTCTCGAGTGCTCATCCCCAAGGCCATCAAGTTCGATCGAGTTGTTGCTGGTCAGCTCCCTACCGGTTGGGACGCAAAGCGATACGGTATTCCAGACGATATCATCGCCCAGACTGACCGAACCGCGCTTTGGGCGCTTGTGTGCACCATGGAGGCGCTCATCGAATCAGGTGTCACTGACCCGTACGAGCTCTACAAGCACATCCACCCGAGTGAACTCGGCACAGCTCTCGGTTCAGGTATGGGTGGTGTTCGCGCGCTCAGCGCCATGTTCAAGGAACGACGAGAGGAGAAGGATGTGCAGAAGGATATCTTGCAGGAGACTTTCATCAACACTGTTGCCGGCTGGATCAACTTGCTCTTGCTTTCTTCAAGCGGTCCTGTCAAGATCCCTGTCGGTGCTTGCGCAACGGCTCTGCAGTCGGTGGAGATTGCGTGCGATACTATCCTCTCGGGCAAGGCCAAGGTCATGATCGCTGGTGGTTTCGACGACTTCAGCGAGGAAGGATCTTACGAGTTTGCCAACATGAAGGCCACTTCGAACGCGGAGACCGAGTTTGCCATGGGACGAGAGGCCACCGAGCATTCTCGACCGATGACTTCGACTCGATCCGGTTTCATGGAGTCCCAGGGTTGTGGTGTTCACGTATTGATGTCTGCTAAGGCTGCCATCGAAATGGGTGCGACCATCCGAGGTATTGTTGCCTACACTTCGACTCACACTGACAAGGCCGGTCGATCCATCCCTGCCCCTGGACGGGGTGTTCTGTCCACTGCTCGAGAGGTCACTCCCAACGAGGCATTGCCTCTTCTTGACCTCAAGTACCGAGCCCGACAGATGTCCTTCAGACGAAAGCAGATCTCGCAGTGGTTCAACAACGAACAGGAGAACCTCAAGGAGGAGATGGCTCATCGAGCTGAGAAAGGTCTCACCACGGATGATGCTTGGATCTCTACCCGTGTTTCATTCATCGAGGAAGAGGCTCAACGACAGGAGCGGGAAGCTCTTGCCACTTTCGGTATGCTCGAGGGCTCCGACCCAAGAATTGCTCCTCTCCGACGAGCTCTTGCCGTTTGGGGTCTCGATGCCGACTCGATTGGTGTCATTTCATGTCACGGAACCTCGACTAAGGCCAATGACAAGAACGAATCTGGCGTCTACAACATGCAGTTCGAGAAGCTCGGCCGAACCCCCGGTAACGCCGTTCCTGTCATCACCCAGAAGTACCTCACGGGTCATCCCAAGGGTGGTGCCGCTGCTTGGATGCTCAACGGTCTTCTCCAAGTCCTTGATCAAGCCTTGATCCCCGGAAATGCCAATGCCGACAACATCTCCGAGGAGCTCCGAGCCTTCCCCTACCTGTTCTACCCGTCTAAGTCTATCCAACACGATCAGCTTGAGGCCGGTCTCATGACATCGTTCGGATTCGGACAAGTCGGTGGCCAGGTCGCCCTCGTTCACCCGCGTTACCTGTTCGCTGCACTTCAACCGGCTGAATACAAACGTTATGCTCAACTTCGACAGACGAGACAGCTTCGAGCTTACTCGAGGATGTCGACTGCTCTTGTGTCGAACAACCTCATTCAGATCAAGGAAGGACCTCCTTACTCTCCCGAGCTTGAGGGGTCCGTCCTGCTCAACCCAATGGCCCGAGCCGGACCCAGCAAGTCCTCTTTCGCCTTCAGCAAGTCAGAGCCGGTCGTTCCGCTTCAAACTGGGAATGTCGAGATCGTCAAGGAGGTACTGTCACAGGCTCAGGGTGTGCAGGGTGTTGGGTACGTTGCTAAAACATTCTAAGTTGCGTTCCTACCATGGTTGACTGACACCATTTATTTCTCTGTCTTTTCCACAGTGTCGACACCGAACTCATCTCTAGCGTACCCACATCGGAGACTTTCCGACAGCGCAACTTCACGGAGTCGGAAATCAGCTATTGCAACTCTGCTCCTGATCCCGATGCTTCGTTCGCTGGTCGATGGGCTGCTAAGGAGGCTATCGTAAGTTTGCTTGTCATAACAAAATCAGGAGCTCTGCTAACATCCTGCCCCTGTTCACAGTTCAAGGCTCTGTCCGTACCCAGTAAGGGCGCCGGTGCTAGCATGAAGGACATTGAGATCATCAACTCAGAGAGTGGACCTCAGGTCAAGCTCCATGGTGATGCCGCCTCTGCTGCATCTGGCAAGTCCGTCAAGGTGTCTATCTCTCACTCGGACGCTGCCGTTGTCGCTTTCGCCGTCACCGCATAGTCTCGCATAACGAACGTTTTCCACCCTTCTTCTCTTTCTGTTTGTCACCCAGGGTTTCTTTTAGCGGGTCTCTTTATTTCTCTTTTCTTGTATCTTCACGAAACCAAACAATCATCACCAAACAGAATGGCCGTTCCTACACCAGACCTATCTGTTCAGATGTATATAGAATTTTATCTCGTCTCAATCTTAGCCTTTAGATGTCATAATCGGCGCTTTTTCCAATTCCAAATACCATTTCATTGAAGTCATCAAGTCATGCCAAAGTACAATACCGCAGATTGACGATGTGACCCCTGTTCCTTGGGCCATTCCGAAACCGAAACAAAGATAGCAACTTCGCTCTAGTGTCCCATCCTCAGTGACGGGACTGTCGCCCATCTTCTGCCTGCCGCCTGCTCTCACCTTCCTTTTGCCCCCTGCTCCAACTTGCTGGTCGTGGGGAAAAACCCCCTGTTCCCAGTGAGGTCCCACGTTCCCACGATCCTTTCGGAATGAGGACCGGGAGGGGCCACGTCTTCAATGACCGGCTTCATGCTCCCGATAGACGTACACCCCTCCTCTCCTACGATCTTCATCCTGCAAGAGGTCGAAACCATTCCATCCGTACCACGTTTGACTGAATCCTTCCTTCTCCAAAAGATCTTTGACCGTGCCATCCCCGTAAGACTGGGACAAGGCCTCGCCGAATAAGACTATGGTGTCTGGTCGGTCCGAGGCGGAGGAAAGTTCCGCTTCGAATGACTGACCAAAGTTGCTGTAGAACTCGGAGGCCTTTGGGAAACTTGCATCGATCGCAGTAGCCCTGCGAGCAGAAACAAATGAGTTAGTATAGACGAGAAAGCAAAGTCAGATCAATGGTGAACACTCACGGCAGTCGCGGGGGTTCACAGGTCAAAAATCGGGGCGCTCTAGATTCCGTAGAGCCATGCAAATGGCTCTGCCATGGAGTAGAATGACAGGGCATGTAGAAAGCCATCAATTGTGGCGGATTATGTCCGTTCGTTCGAAGCCAATTCGTCACTCCTACTTGAGCTGCACCATGATAGGCGGTCAGGTAGACCCAGGGTAAGATAGGCGCGAGTGAGAGCCAGAGGAAGGAGCGATGGTTGATACGGAGGTATGCGGGGATACATGTCGAGAGTTCGGCAAGGACACCGGCTTTGACGGTATTATATCTTTCGTTGAGCTTTGAAGCTGCGAAAACGATGGATATCGGTAGCAACGGGTGAAGGAAACGCCACTCTTTGTGAGGTAGGCAGGACCAGGTGAAGATGGTGATAGCTGAGCTAATCGCGAGGATTTGTGCGGCCGAGCTTTCTTGCCCGCGGATCGCTCGATAGAACCCGGGAAGAGCGAACGGGAGTTGAGTGGTCAGGAGGATCGGAAGAGACTGTGTGAGATGATAATGCCATGCGGAAGTACCATAAAAGCCCGATACGGAGTTGAAGACGTTTTGATACGCAAAGTTGGCGAACGCGAGGTAGAGGCGGCCAGTAATCAGGAAGTCGACTAACGTCGAAGCGATCAGGACAGTGACGCTGCCGAGAACGTCATGATCGTCAGAAGTCGCATCAAATTGATCAGAATCAACGAGTTCGACTCACCCAATCACAGCTGCCTTTGTGATCAAACCCGATCCCGAAACAAACCCCGCAACAAAACTCCTTGAGCTCATCGATCTCAATACCAATTCCGCACCTAATACCGTCCACAGGACTACATTCGTCGGCCTTAGTACGAATGCAATAGCCGAGAGGAACAGCGATAGGGCGATCTTCGAATATGAATGTGACCATCCTGTCACACTTTTTTCATGTGTGTGCGGCGGCAACGGCCAATAATAGAGTGCCATGACGGTCAAGCAAGTCTCGGCAGATGTACTGAGTGGTCTTGTAAGGGCGTGGGCATGGAAAAGATTGAAGAGGGAGAGGAAGAGAGCGGTCTCTCGTGCCCCACGACCAAGGACGTTGCCAGCGAGTAAGTACGTGTAGAAGTCGGTGGTCGCAGCGAGGACGGCCATGAGGATTCTTGGGGCGAGTGTCTGCAATAAACTGCCTTGGATCAGTCTCACTGGCTTTTTCAACCCAGTGCAATTCAGATCGCGGAACTCACCAGCCACCAGCTGTTGTCGAGATGAAGCACCTTAAGTACTTGATAAACGACTGCAAATACACCAGGCCAGAGCCAACCTCGAATCCCATTTCCGATCGATTCTCCTAACGCAGGATTATATCCCATCTCCACATTAGTCATCACCCATCTCGGAGCAGACGGCAGATAGCCCACTCGATCTGCCAGCCAAATCAATGTAGACCCAACGAGCGAGCACAAATTTTCCCCACCTCTGAACCAGCGAGATCCTTCCAGCTTGGAAGCCAGATCATGCATAGGCAATCCACTGTTCCTCCATTCCCAAGTCAAGTACCCGGTCCCGAACACTATTCGATGGGCAGGCTCGAGCGCCTGCCAGAATTCATCAGGTTGGAAGTAAGTCTGAGTGTGTGGCCAAAGAAGAACGGGGAACAGTCGGAAGAGGAGGGCGAAGAGGAAGATGTAAGAGAGGGAGAAGGATGGGGAGTTAGGAGAGCTGGTTGATCCAGTTGGGGATTCGAGATGTTGCGCCGATTGGGGTGATTTCTCACCTCGGTGAAGTTGATTGGGAGATCGGGAAACCATGTCTGTCGAGATAGATCGGGGTCGACGACCTGAAGGTCGAACTAGGACTTGCCGAGCTTAGGTCATGGGCCAAGGCGAATGACACATCGGGAGAGCAGTGAGGGACGAGCGAGGTAGACGTGCTGGTTGGAGTAATATATGTCATCTGTCGGCCAACAATAGTTGATACTTGATGCCTATGTGTAAACGGGTAGGGCTACATGGTTCTTCCTTTCACGGTCATTGACTCTTCTTTTGAAGCTCATTCCATGTTTGATGGCAAAAAGATAATGACGATGATGATAATGATGATGAAAGTGAAGCGGCGGCCGGCGATAGTGACGCGATCCTGACCTCTCATTGCACGTGATCTTGACTTCTAGCCGCCATGGCCCGACCACCGCCTAGATGTGGTGTTGGTCGCGCCTATTCCCCCACCCCCCTTCACCATCGCCGAAACCATGTTAACCGCCGATATCAACTTCTATTCCATTTATGCGATATCTACTCTACAAGTTGACGTATATGTGAGTCTTATATGGTAGTACTCAGGATAATAATCGTAATTCTGTATAGACGAGCTCATTCTGACTAAGATAGTCTCGGACCTCCTTCCCAGCAAAATCGAAGAAAAGAAACCGCCAGGGCAATGCGTATTCATCGCGACGCGTCGTACATGAAGATCGTCAAATATTAACTTCCTGACCGACAAAATATTCAGGATGACGTCCAGCCGTCTTCGCCTCCTCATTCCCCTCCTTCTCTGCCTCCTCTTCCTCTCACTTCTCACCTCCGCCTCCTCTGGTGACCGACATCCATCCTTCCAGAGCTGCCTAAAATCATGTCAGACCGCGCACTGTCCTTCCTCGAACTTGCGAGAACCAATCCCATTTTCAGAATCGCCGGTTCTCTGGCTATTTCGATGGACTTGTACCGATGACTGTGCCTATCGATGTTCACACAGCTTCACGACAAACATTACTCCCATAGAAGGCTTTCATCAGTTTTACGGCAAATGGCCGTTCTGGCGGTTCTTCGGTTGTCAAGAACCAGCGAGTGTTTTGTTTAGCATTGGGAATGGGTGGACACATTATCAAGGTTTTAAGAAGATTCAGAAGAGAGTGAATGAGAGGTGTGGATTGAAGAAGTGGATGATGGCATTGGCAGTGGTCCAGATCAACACGTGGTTTTGGTCGGCCGTCTTTCATACTCGAGGTGAGTAAATCCCCCTATGTGTCACCCTATATCTGCATGCAGGACTCAAGGCACTAAAGCGTACCCTCCTTGTCAATGCCAATCATAGATACCCCTCTGACCGAGAAGCTCGATTACTTTTCGGCCTCACTCACCATTATGTTCACCCTTCACTTCACCCTTCTTCGATCTTTCCATCTTTTTGCGCAACCTCCTCATCGACCTCGAGGCTCACCCTACCGACCTTACCTCTCTGCATTCTTCATCGTCATGTACATCTGTCATATCTCTTACCTTCTCTCGACGCCCCGATTCGACTACAGCTATAACGTCGCTTTCAACACCATGCTTGGTGCAATCCATTTGACCATGTGGGCATGTTACTCAGCATCATTCAGTACTCGACTCCCCTTCCCATTCTCACTCATCCCAACCCCATACCCACCTCTTGACCCACTCACAATCTCACCCAAACCTCGGTTTCGGATCCAAACCACCGCTCTTGTACTAGGAACGACTCTCGCCATGTCTCTCGAGCTTTTCGATTTCCCACCCTTATTCCGTATCATCGACGCTCATAGTCTTTGGCACTGTGCGACGATCTTTATTGCCAGGGGGTGGTATGACTTTATGATCAAGGATGCGGCCATGTTGGAGGTTGCGGATGGGAGTTATACTCATCCCTTCCCGTTGACCAGTGGGAACGGAAATGGAAAAGGGATTGAGATGGAAAAGACGAATTTGAGTTGAGTCCCAGACCGATGATGGATTTTCGATGACATCCTAGGATTCCTTTCTCCGATTGATTTAGAGACGTTCAATATCGTTTGAAGTGGACGCAAAGACTTTGATTGGCATTGTCATGGACATTGAGGTACATATATATATATAGATTTCGGATAAACAGACTACATGTGACACAATAAATGGATTGAGCTATCAAAGTTGAACCCGACCTGGCAACCGGAGCAACACATCGCAGAACACAATGTTTGGTCATGCTCTACACCTTGGTACCTCTGCGCACATGTCTGTTAACCCCCCCCCCCCCCCCCCACCCCCCACTCACATCACCTTTGTCCGATTCTCATTCTTCACTACTTTTTTGCAACAGAGCATGAGAAGCAGGTTGGAAACGCAGAGAGGCAGAGAGTAATCAGAAAGAGCAGGCGGAGAGGGGGAGATGAAAGCGAGAAATAAGCGGGATAGTCAAGCGGGAGAGAGATGAGGCAGACAGGAATGGACTGAACCTGAAAAGGCGTGGTGAACAAATCGAGGTCATCAGTGTGAGCGCTCTTTGGGGACGGCGAGCAGGGAAATGAACCTCCCCTCCCCTTTCCATTGTCCTCCCTACTCCTCTGCCGCGTCTGATCCCCACAATCGCGTCCTCGCCCCATTCATTATCCCTCCGTCATTTGAACCCCCCCCCCCCTGCCTCTCTCCTCGTAATGCATCATCCCACCACATGTTCGAATGCAACACCTACATGAGATGATTCGATGATCAAAATATACAAACATCCTCAGATGACCTTGGCTATGCTCATCATTCTGTGACCGAGGGATCGATAAAGTGAACCGAGCCGTCGTCCCGCCACGTTCGGAAGGAGTTCCTGCGCGTCAGATTCAAAGACTCTCAATCACACTTGTCTCAAAATTTTGCATATTCTAAATCCCAATCAGCTCAAAGCTAGTACCACACGATGCCTGATATCACGATTACCCGATCGGATGGCTCGGAATCCCGCTGGCCCGAACAATACCTCCTTAAGGCGGTACCCATCCACGAAAACTCCAATTACCACGAAAAGGTTGGAGTCGGCCATCCGAAACACGCACTCTTCATGGAGAAAGTTGGACAGTATCTCGCTACCGTTCTAGGATATCCCAACCCGAACAACTACAAATTGAAGGATTTCCCTTCTGGTTATTCTCTATTCGTCCACCATAAAATGCAACCAAATTCGTCAGAGCGAACGGATATCTATCTGCATGTGAGTTTTCAGGTCTGATGATGCTCCTTAGCTTTTGTTGGTGTATTGAGAGCACTTTGTCAGAATAACTCTTGTCACGCTTACGGCAATAATCGCTGACATCCGCCACATACATCCTTAATCCTTTCGGTGTAACAGGGCTCGAAACACGTTCTCAAATTTCGAAGTCCGGCCGAATTCTTCCAACATGCTGAGTGGTTGTGGGATACTTCCAAGCCACTCGACGATCACTCGACGGTAAGTTCTGAAAAGTTATCATAACTGGCTGATATGACGCTCATGTTGATCTCATCCAATGTTCTGTACTCTTTCGTTTTCCCTGCTTCTTTCCTCTGGCGCTTCTTCCTCTCTTCCACCCACTTTAGTGCACCTGTAAATACTCGCCTAGCCCGGGCTCGTCTGCTCCTGGAGCACAGGCTGGAGCGAGCAAGAGGAAAGCCGGCTCGGGCCCCACGTCAGGCACCAAGAAGATCAAGAAGACCGTCGATGAAAGGATGATTCAGTACAAAAAGGAGTCGAAGGCAGCCATGCAAGAGAGAGGTCAGGATATCAATGGCAAGAACTTGTTCCGTGAGTTGCTCGCAGTCTCTTGTGCCCTTTTTTAGGAGATCTGACGGACGGATTATTGAATGCTGATTATGCGGGATGGTGGTTGCTATTGTTCAGGCAAGGGCGAACTCGTCTGGTGTAACCTTAAGCCTATCCAACGACCTGCGTCGGACGCCACCTCGTCGATCACCGAGATCCCCGCGTGGCCTGGAATCGTCACTGGTGTCCGAGTCGACCCAGTCGCAATCAAGAACGGGGAATCCTCCGAAAATTACTCGGTGTTTCACGGATTCAAGTATGATGTCAAGCTCTGTGGTCACTTGGAGCCAAATGAAGGATCCGCCTCTGACAAATACCATCAGTTGGGTCAGGTGGATCTCTTGCCTTTCAACGCGATTCCATACGAAGAACGTTTCCAGAAAGCCACGAAGGACGTTCAAGCCATCGCGAGAAGGCATCGGGAACAATTTGGGAAGGAAGCGGCGGACGAAGTGGACCAGATTGCCAACTGGAAAAAAACTTTCGGCGGTAAGATGCCTATTAGTGACACACAATCGCCAGAAAATTGGGAGAAAGTGCTCGTCCATTTTGCTCACGCTTTGAAGTTTTCCGATGTGAGTGTATTTTTGTCTTCATTGCGAGTGAGGTGTTCATCTTAAATATCGGCGATGCTGACAGTCTCTTATTTGATGCTTGATTCAGGACATCTCGCATTCCTGGTGCCAAACCGATGGTTACGGTGATCAAGACACGATCGCGCTCGACACCAACGGTTTCAAGCGCATCTATTACCAAGGCCTTTGGTGGGGTGCTGAAAAGATCTGGAAGGATGAGATGGTCAGGCTCAAGAAGCTGCGAAATAGTCTGCCGGTGGGACCGTTGCTCGGACCTTCGCCTGGAGCGGAAGATCGAGGAGTGTTTTTGAGGATCAAGTGAGCTAGCACGGTGTTTTCCACATCATCTGACATTGATCTCAGGACTGAAACGAATCTGCCTTCACTTACCAGTTCCATCTACGTCGACGAGACGCCCAACGTCGATGGCGACATTCGATACAGTTGCCTTGTCGTCGGCGACCTGTTCGAGCTAGCAGAGGAAAATTGGATGCGAGAAAAGGAACCGGAGGCGTTCCAGAACTCGCGAGCTCAAGAGGACGTTAAAGTCAAGGCTAGTTTGACCGCAGGACCTGGGGAATGGGATGCTCTCACAAGCGGTGACAGCGCTCAAGTCCTGCCCAAGGCCCCTCAAGGGTATGCCTTCCGACAGCTCAACACCGATATCGAAGAGGTTTCATCGGATGTGTTCGATGTTGCTGGCCGACTGTACACCCAACTAAGCCTTGCTCCTTGGCTCAAGCGATTATCAGGTGTTGAAGTCAGGTCACGGAGTGAGAGCATGATGGGATTGGCTCCGGGAACGTGGGTGACCTCTGTGAGCCAGCAGAAGCGAGATTGGAAGGACAGCCGATACGCGACGGTAATTGCGGCTCATGCGGCCAGCATTGCCTGGCTGGAAAAGATATCCAGGGGACTGTTAACGGACGGAGACGCGGATCAAAGCAACGAAAACGGCCATGTCAACGGTGAATTTACCTTGGCCGACGGAATGAACGGGCAGGCGAAAACGGTTGCAAGTTTGTAAGTTGTAAGTGTGCGTTGCAAGGAGGGAGGGACGGTGGGCAACAAAAAATCCAGGGCTATTGGGTATTTCGACAATATTTTCTGTATAAGGGTTTTCTCTCGAAGAATCTGTTAATATCGTGAGATGTGTGATACCCGAACCCTTTTCATGCTTGGCCTTTGGAGGCATCCAAGACGGATGTGCCCAGGAATGGAAAGTTGCCGATAAACTTTTTATCGGCCCTTACAATTAAGAGAAAAAAGTGGATCGTATGTTTTTCGAGCTCAAGCGACAACATCCTGTGGTGCAGCAGACTTTCGTTTGTCACGGAAGATGTCCTTGAGGATCGCCTGATGGGGAAGGGAAGAACGGTTAAGAAGCAAGAAACAAGGTAGGTATAGAAGATATTGGAATACAAAAACCTACCTTGGCGTCCTCCGGGTTCAGTCTCCTAGCCGGGCCTCGACCTTGGTCACCGAACGACCTCAATGATGCAGATCGTGGTGAGATGTCTCGACTATTTCCAGCCGAGTCGGTTGTTGACCTCAGCCGAGGGTTAGAGATATTACGATGAGCTCCATCCAGAGCCTCTCTTAGGTCAGTGACATCGATGAACCTCGCTGTGGATGGACTTGCGCTATGCAATGACGCCTCCCTCTCCAAGACCATGTTGGCTTGACCTGATCCTCCTCTGCGACGGGCCAGCGCATGTGGGTTACCGTAAAATTCGACAGCTGTTAAACAGCAGATGTCTGTCAGCTGAGCATGCTGGCACCTAAGATACGAAGAAACGGGGGGGGGGGGGGGGAGGGGACTCACAAGCCTCGAGAGCTCCTTGCACGGTCCAAGGTCGACTAACCAATGCGCTCATCCCTTCACCATCCAGGCCGAAACTGGCCATCGCACCTTCCCCACTAAAAGCGGTCATAGCAGCTGCCCTGTTCAAAACAAGTTCGGGGGCAGACCATTCATGCACTTGAGCCAGTGTCAGAGGAGGGAAAACGGAATGGGTCACACCGGAGGAGGCAGAGAATGAAGGTGTTGCGGCAGGCGTAGGGGTCTTCGAAAGCATGATCGGAGGTGATGTAGCGGACTACCCAGGACGAGATTAGCCTCCATTTTTTTTATCCTTGTGTATACAAAAAACGGCAGCGTATACTCACCAGATTAACGACTGCAGTCGATTCTCCAACCGCTTGTAACGCGATTGACCAAGCTCTGACAAGCACTTCCTTACAGGCTTTCCTCCGTTCTGCCGCAATTTCCCCGGGAGCACTCGTTTCTCTATCCAGAGCCAAAAACATTGGCACACCACAGAACATAGCCCGGATAGGCGTGTTCCCAAACACAGCTTCGAGGGATTCGGCGATGACGGCGTAGTCAAATGGGCCGGCGGTTGTTTCGTCGAAGACAGTACCTGTAGTAGCTGTGAAAGTCTCACTGCGGTGCAGAGGCAATGCGACTAGCTTGCTCGCCCTTCGACCCATGGTTGCCACAGGTCGTTGACTCGGTGCTGATGGCGGTGGCGAATCCTCGACAGGACTATCGACCATTCGATCATCTGTGATATTGGTATTAAGATGTACGCTTGTTCGTTTTGGAGAGTCTTGTGGAGTTGGAGGAGCGATCGCCGGCCCAGAGTAACCCAATCGGGAAGAGATGGCCAGTGTATACAAAGTAGCGTTCAGAGCGTTTAAGAATCGAATGAGAGGGGACGTCGTTGATGTTTTCCATCCTCGAGGAGTTCCTGGAGGGGAATCATCCGTGAGAAGAGGCAATTCTTGTCGAAGGTAGAGAAGCAGAGTTTTGGCGTATTCTGATCGAACTGCGAATGAGTGATCACATAGTAAAGGTAAAGTCTCTTGCCAGACCTCTACGGAGACTGCATTGCGCCGTACTCTGCCGTCTGCGACACGTGGATCCGCTTTTGACGGAATAGTAAGCATGACAGCGTTCATACATGCGATCAGAGCGTTAACGACTGCATCCCTCTGTTCGGTTGATGATGTGAAAGAGCTAGATCGACTGTTTGTTTTTCGTGCGGGAGGACCGAGAGACCCGTCAATCTGCAAGTGGGGTGCAGCGGATTGAACGGCCGCGATTCGATTCACGATCACTTCTACGAGATCGTTGACTTGATCACCGTAGTAGATATGGGTGCACAACGATCCAAGACAGGATAAAAGTAAAGATATGTCGTCCCCGGATTTCGAGTGGCGGATGACGAGGCTAAGGAGGTCGTGGAGGAGCTTGGTGGTGGACAACCCAGGCATGGAAATTTTCTCAGCAGAGAGAAGGTTCGTTGTAATGATAATTAAGCTCGGTGCCCGCTGATAGGATTTGGATACTTCTTCATGGTCGGTTTTCAAGAGCTCTTCAACCATCGCCATTGGGTATGCGTACCGGTATCGAAGATTACTGAACGTTGTCAGTGCTTCCATTAGCCAAGAGCATCTCGATACGTCTGCCCATCGCCCCTTATCGAGCCAATCGATAACGACATCAATCACCTGACTAGTCTGTTGAGCATAACATTGTCGTACGAGATCCCTCAATGTCCCAAGTGCAGCCCCGATAACATCCGAAGTCAACGGTCCCTTTTCACCAGCGATATGTGCGTACAGTGACGGGGCACGTCGATTCGCCAATGCCGGTCGAGCTGAAAACTCGGCAAAATATGGTGAGGGTGAGGTGTCGATCGTAGCTCGAGCGATTTCATTCTGAAGTGTGTCTGAGTCTCCTAACCAGGTATTCTCGAGTAAAGCCGGGACCATGACTTTGACTTGAGAACCGAATTCGGAGTTACCTGCAAACATCAGTTCGGATTGGGCAGCAGCGGCGAGTGCAGCTAGACCCACTAATCGAGTTCTGTTTCTTGTTTCGTGGTCTCGTGCGTCTTTCTGCTTGGCCTCCCCAGATCCAGATCCAGATGGACTGTCGTTCACATAGACGTTTGTCTCCGCATTCAAAGCGAGTATGGAGAACTGTTGTAATACCGAGATATAAGTCGATAAAATCGAGTCGTCCGCTCCAAGTGCATTCCCATCTGCAAACGTCACAAATGCAGTAAACGCCGCACCTGCTCTGACAGCTATCTCCAAATCGACACTCGAAACTTTTGCACCTTTGATGACCCCTCCCCCTTTGATAGCAAGACTCATCGAGTTCTCGACGATTCGAAGGATACAAGACGCGAATAGTGGGATATCACGCTTACATTCCGTGACTAAGCTTTTCAAAATCGCCAGCGAGATGAGTAAACTGATTCTACTCCGTGGATATCCGTTCCCTGCATCCCTCACTTCTTTTCTCACACGTTCTTCCAATTCTCGAGCGAGGACATTCAACTTTCCTCGCTTGTTCGTCGCGTAGTAGGTCATCTTGGATAGTTCTTGAGAGGAAGGCTTGTAGGAATCCATATCGGGGACACCAGAGGACGAAGAAGGGGCAGGGATGAGCTGCTTTTTCGGAGGGTAACAGTCTCGAAGAAGTCGAGCTTCCTCTCCGAGGGGAGCACAGCAGCTGAAGGACATGGTTTGGGTTGCGTTTGGATTTGGATGGGGGTCGACGACGGTAGAGGAGTATCGTTAATCCAGTGAGAGGTTGCGAGAGACCAGTTAGAGATGGTGAGCAGTGCCGAATGGTTTAAATCATAGGTCGATACCGATCACCAAACCAACAATCGATTGACAGACTTTCTCTCTCTCTCTATATCTCGTCGAAAAGTTGAAGGATCCCCCTTTGATGTGATTTATTTGACTATCAGTCTCCTCGGTCCTCCCCCAAGGACCGGTGGACGGCGGTCATCTCCCACCCCGAAAAGGGGGGAACCGAGTAATTAGGAAGCCGTGGGGGATATGTGCGTCAGTGTCGCGACCTGCACCGCGCGTTGCCTCGAGGAAAGCTATGCAGGGCGTGTGTGTGTGGCACTACTGCACTCAACTGTGACACTGTGGCTATGTGTGTTTGCCGAGACCGAGGATGGAAGATGCCCTTCTCCTCATTTGCCCCTCGAACTGCGCCAAGGGAAGGGATGCCGCGTGCCTTTTACCCAGGTTCCCCCCCCCCCCCCATCCCTCGCGGCCCTCGAACAATGGAGCCACCCCCATCCTCCGTCCCCTGATGAGTAAGACGATCCAGTCACGTGAGACAGACCTTGTCCTCTCCGGAGCCGGAGGCGATGACCCCC
>JANGFI010001807.1:0-33580 GCA_025758705.1 Goffeauzyma gilvescens | reverse complement strand
CCCCCCCCCCCCCCTTTTGATTGGCGTCCCCGTGATTCGTTTCCGATTCCAGATTTCCAAGATAGGGGGTTGTCTCCCCATTCCCATTAGCCTGCTCTTCTACCCTTCCGCGTCTCCTTAATGTTTATTGTTTATTTTCCAATTTTTCGGTTCTCTCGCCGCCCGTCTCGTGGAGGGAAGCAAGGAGGGGAAGGGGAAGGGGAAGGGGAACGGGTAGATAACGAAAAACGTGAATCCATTCGGTCGCGCGAGTGTTGACCCTGCTCATGTGCCTCCTCTCCGGGAGAATTACCCCTCGGCTAACGTCTCTCGACTAAAACAGGTAGGAGAGACTTAAGGGAGAAGAAGACTTGACTGGACTGGGTCGAACTCTCCTTTATCTCTTGCTATTGCCTCAATCCCCCGTGGGGAACGTGGGCGAGGGAGGAGGACCGTGGCTGATCTGAGACAATCATGCAAGAACACACAGTGAACACGCAAAAGGCTAGAGGACAGAGGAGCTGGAGAGAGAGAGAGAAGGGAAGAGGGGGGGGGGGTTCTGAAATTGTTGGAAATTAACTGCATAGCAAGTATCCAACTTACTCAAAAGTTATCCTCATCCTCGTGCGTCGTGCTCGTCCCTTTTTTCGTGTCTGGCGAAAGGGAAGAGGACGGACGGGTCAGACCGCGGGCGATCCCATCCCATCCCATCTCAACCGAGTCACTTCATTCATTCGTCCACGACGGCTGTTCTGTGTGTGCTGTGTTGTATGATCATCATCCGTCTTTCATCGTCCCATCGTCCCATCCCTCTTATAATAAACCATCCTGTACCACCTACCAATTCTCATCTAAGTGACACAGATCCCACACTATTACAAACTATCATATCTTTTCAAAATCGCCAATCAAGGAAAGTGGACGAAGTACTCTTTGTTCCATTTACCTCTACTGCAGCGTAAGAAGACAAACCCACCCTTCTATCCGGTCTCTTTGAGACGCTTTGAAGATCCAAAAAGGGATTCCTCGTTAATTCTTCTCTTCTCTTCTCGTATCTCCTATCCTATCCTCTCCACTCCTCCCCCTCTCACCCTTCCCTTTCCTTCCCTTCCCTTTTCGCGGGTCCGATCCGGATAAACAGGATAGTCAAAATCAGAGCGATACAAAGAAAGGGCCCGTTCCTTTTAGACATTCTCAAGAGTTAAGAACGCGGAAACCCGAGTGACTTTACTCTGGACGTTTTCTAGGTCGTATACGTCTGTGAGCAGGAAATAAAAGCTGTGAGTGCACTGAAATCAGTCTCCCGGTTTGCACCTACTCAAGACTTGAGAAATTCGCGGAGAGACAGATGCACAAGAGGAATGTCTAGTATGTATCTCCGGTAACTGCCTTACTGACTGGGTTTGCTGGATGTACGCTATGTTCGTTTTCTGCAGGTCTTTAAATATTGGATCATTTTCTCCCCCGTTGCCATCATCCTCGGTTCTCCTCCTCCACCATGAGATCCTCTATCCGATCCAGGGTCCTCGGCCCGGCCGTCCGGTCCAGCTCGATCTCACCCTTGTCTTCGTCTATCTCGGCTCTCCGTCTGACCTCGACGCTTAGCAGCAATGTCTCCATCTCTCGTTCTTCGCCCTCCCGCCGCGGCCTCGCCCGACTCTACTCCTCGACCGTGCCCATCTCTCCCATCTCTTCTGCTGCTAAAGCGGACCTGCCCTTCGTTCACCCTTCCAACTCGATTTTCAAACCTCTCGACACGTTTGCGCCTAGACACATCGGTCCTCGAGCGACGGATGTCGATGCCATGCTCTCTTACCTCGGGTACGAATCCATGGACTCATTCGTCAGCGCGACTGTTCCCGACGCGATCCGTATTCAACCTCTTGGCGACCACGACATCCGACCTCTTTCCGAGCTTGAGCTTCTTCGACGTGCTCAGAAACTAGCATCAGAGAACAAACCAATGAAATCTTACATCGGCATGGGATATCATAATGCCGTTGTTCCACCTGTCGTTCAACGAAGCTTCTTCGAGAACCCGGCATGGTACACCGCGTACACGCCTTACTCACCTGAACAATCCCAAGGTCGTCTCGAGTCCCTCATCAACTTTCAAACTATGGTGACCTCCCTCACCGGCTTGCCAATGGCGAATGCTTCGTTACTCGACGAGGCAACGGCTGCTGCAGAGGCAATGGCCATGTCACTCGCGGTGTCTACCAAGTCAGCGTCCCCGCAGGTCCACGGGAAGATCTACCTCGTTTCCGATACCGTTTCTCCTGCTACGCTTGCCGTGTTGCAGACACGTGCCCAAGGATTCGGGATTACCGTTCGAGTCATCCCGGACTCCGACTTCCTCGCCACCATTGAGTCCACAGAGGGACTTTTCGGGATCATGCTTCAGTACCCTGACGTCAATGGTGGAATCAGGGACTATGCCGAAATCGCTCAGAAAGCAAAGAGCAAGCACGCGAAAGTTGTCGTAGCGTCCGACTTGCTCGCATTGACCATGCTTAAACCTCCCGGAGAATGGGGAGCCGATATGGTTTGCGGCAGCTCGGCTAGGTTTGGTGTTCCCGCGGGATACGGTGGACCCCACGCCGCTTTCTTCTCTTGCACGGATGCGCTTAAGAGAAAAATGCCAGGACGATTGGTTGGGTTGTCTAAGGATACACGAGGACATCCGGCTTATAGACTCGCACTTCAAACGAGAGAACAACATATTAGGCGTGAAAAAGCGACTTCAAACGTTTGTACCTCTCAGGCCTTGCTCGCTAATATGGCAGCCATGTACGCGGTCTATCATGGACCAGAAGGACTTCGAAAGATCGCAGGGAAAGTCAACGGTCTTACAAGCGTTCTCAAGGCAGCCATCGAGAACATGGGTTACAGCATCGTTAACCCCGGGTCTCACTTCTTCGATACACTTACCATCAATGTCTCGAACGTCGTCGATGGCGCTGACAAGGTTCACGAGGCAGCCGTAGCCAAAGGGATCAATTTCAGAAAAATCGACTCGGAACACCTCGGTGTTACTCTCGACGAAAGTGTTGGTGTGCTTGACCTGACAGACATCGTCAATGTCTTCGCAGAGGTCTCCAAGAACGAGTTGTACTCTCCAGGAACGCTCACTGAGTTTGCGTCATCAACCGCCGCCGTTTCCTCCGCTGCTCTCACGGCGGATATCACCTCGGCCCCTTCTTCGCTTGCTAGGACGACACCTTTCTTGACTCAGCCTATCTTTAACACGCACCACTCTGAGACAGAGATGCTTCGATATATGTACAGCTTGCAAGAGAAGGACTTTTCACTCGTTCATGGAATGATCCCTCTAGGATCGTGCACCATGAAACTCAACTCCACGTCCTCGATGACTCCTCTCAGCTGGAAGGAATTCGGGGGTGTTCATCCGTTCGCGCCAGTCGAACAGAACGGCGGTTACGCCGAGATCATCGATGAACTTGAAAAGGATCTATCACTTATCACTGGATTCGACGCCACTTCTCTTCAGCCCAACTCGGGTGCATCGGGAGAATATGCCGGTCTTCGTGTCATTACTGCATACCTCCAGTCCATTGGGCAGGGCCACAGAGACATCTGTTTGATTCCGGTCTCTGCTCACGGTACCAACCCCGCATCCGCATTCATGGCTGGAATGAAGGTGGTCCCTATCAAGACGTTAACCGACGGTTCTCTCGACCTAGAGGATCTCAAGGCTAAAGCTACAAAACACAAGGATCAGCTTGCGGCTTTCATGGTCACTTATCCTTCGACGTTCGGTGTATTCGAAGAGGGCGTTCAGGACGCTTGCAAGATTATTCACGAGAACGGCGGTCAAGTCTACTTGGACGGTGCCAATTTGAACGCCCAAATCGGTCTGACTAACCCAGGAACCTGCGGTGCCGATGTTTGTCACTTGAACCTCCATAAGACTTTCGGTATTCCTCACGGTGGCGGTGGACCTGGAATCGGCCCCATCTGTGTCCGATCTCATCTTCAGCCGTTCTTACCTGGTCACCCGCTCATCAAGACAGGTGGTGAACATGCAATCGACGCTGTCGCCGCAGCTCCTTGGGGTTCAGCTTCTATCACGACCATCTCATGGGCGTACATCAAGATGCTCGGGGGGAAAGCCCTCACTTCGACCGCGCAGATCGCTCTTCTCAACGCCAACTATATCGCCAAGCGACTCTCCTCCCATTACACCCTGAAGTTCTCCAACAAGAACGGACGGGTCGCCCACGAATGCCTCATCGACTTTGCCGAGTTTGATAAGATGGCCGGTTTGAAGGTGATGGATCTAGCCAAGCGATTGCAAGACTTTAGCTTCCACCGTGAGCCACTCATGCATGTCTCATTGCAAGCTTTGAATATTGGCTGACTTTTAACTTCTTTGATTGTCACAGCTCCCACCGTTTCCTGGCCGATCAGCACTGGTATGCTCATTGAGCCGGTTAGTGTTTATTTCGTTCTTCCTTTGTACCTCAAACTGCTTACCGATGCCTTCCAACTGACCAATCTTTATTTGCAGACTGAAAGTGAAAGCAAGGAGGAGCTTGACAAGTAAGTTCGACCCCACACCTTCGCGAGAACAGTGAGTGCATTCGCTAACCTCCCCGATCACTTTGCAGATTCTGTGATGCTATGATCAAGATCCGAGAAGAAATTGATGAGATCGCTTCTGGCAAATACTCGCGAGAGGACAATGTCATCAAGAATGCCCCCCACCCAATGGCAGTCGTCAGTGACTCCAACTGGGACATGCCGTATTCACGAGAGAAAGCCGCCTACCCGTTGCCTTACTTGAAGCAAACCAAATTCTGGCCCACTGTCACGCGCGTTGATGACGGTAAGTCTGCCCCGGCCCACATGCACCAGACTCACAGGGTGACTAATTGCGCCCATCTCTATTCTTTTCATTTCCAGCTTACGGAGATACCAACCTGATCTGCACTTGCGACTCGGTCGAGTCGTACGGTGACGAGTCTGAGCTCATAATCCCTGGCGGCGTCACCAGCCATACCTGAAGGTCCTCCTGAGGCCGGGCCAGGTCATCCCTATTCTTTTTCTGCTTGGTGTGTGCGTTACCATTCAACATTAGCACTTTTTAACGTTTTCTCCTTTGTTCAGGGTTTCTTCAGACTGTTTCAGGCTCAACGCCTCTTACTCACGACAAGCATTATGACAACCACCTTGTAGAAGTATGGAAGCCTATCGCTTCCAGCCAATATCATATCAGATGTTGCTTATACGGTTCTATCTAGGTGCATCAGCTAAAACGCGTGGTCCAGTACTGACAACTGATGATACACTGCGCCGTTGCGGAGTCGGTCGTTAGATATTTCAACGAAATGAAACACCGTCGGAGTGAATCAGTTGACATTGGGTTCGTGAGAAAATCTGCAGCAATCAGCTGATTACAAGCACGGGACGAGACAGATTCGGGATGTGATGTATCTAAAAGAACAAGGAAGATCCTCGGTGCACCGTGCGCTCCTTTTGAAGCGTATCATGCAGTTCTCGCAGTACTGATTGACATGCCTCCCTACAAGGATGCTTGCACATATGCACCGCAATGCTTCGTATCCTTTGAAGACCTTTCCAATGGCTCTGCTTCGTAGACTTCACAAAGACATTGATTGCATCGGCTCCATAAGCAATGTCACGGATGGCTCTTCTTGTCATGGAGACCACGACGCATGTAGCTGAAGTTGCAATACACGTCGATGTTGCTTGGAACTGGTCCTTATCTGACCCGCGTGATCCACCAATTTTTACACCTTCAATTACTTCAAAGACCTCTGCCGAGTTTTACATTCATCTGTATGTTCCTGTTTCCCACGCTTCACAGATACCACAATGATCCATCTCGAAAGACTAACCAAACTTTCGTGAACGCCGATGGTCTCTTGCCACCTTTGACATAAGGTCCATACCCTGAGTTGGACCGAGTATTCCGACTACTACTCAACACATATCTCTAGCACCATCACCACGGGAAACGTCTCTGGGTTGGCTTGGTGCTTGATGGAGATACTCAACAGTTAAGAGGGATTTATTCGACAAATAGATATTCCAATCCAGGCCTGCACATGGATATCAGCCAGAGCGAGAGAAGTAGACTCGTACATTTATGGTAGCAGTCCCCTTTGCCTCCGAACCAGCCAGTTGGAATCGGAGTGGCGGGAAAGTTCGCGTTTACAACAGATATGCACATCCGCGGTGTGGTGTAACCCGCCAATTACTTCGATTTTGGCGTCAATAGACCTCCAACAACCCTTCCCCCCCTCCCAGGCCCCGGTGGGCGACAGGGATATTCAAGTGCATGATACATCATCATCATCATCATCATCATCATCATCAATACATCTCATCGATCCAAATATACAATTGAATGGGTCAAATCCTTGATGTCCACCGACAACATCATAAAAACAATCTCAATATTCAGTAAAAAGAAAGTTGAGGGCGGCTAGAAACGGCGCGTTCATCTACATGAGGTCTTAAGGTCCGGAAGATCGATCCGGCCTCGCGCCTGTTCTTGTCTATCAAAAGAACGGACCTCAACTCCAGTCGACTGGGGCACCATGTCTACGAATCCTCCTCCACCTCCCGGTGGCTCTGCTCCATCCAACCCTGTAGCTGCGAAACCTCTCCCTGTACCTGCACCCGTACCTTCAGCGGCAACTGCCTCAGCTCCGTCAGCTACTCCTAATCCAGCTCCTGTTGCTGTTGCGGTAGCCAAATCAATACTCACGCCAGCGCAGACGCTACCGCCGGCTCCCCCATTGGCTGCCACATCCACCATCCCATCAGTTAAGGCCTCCACCCCAACTCCAACTCCAGCCCCAATTGCCACTCCTATTAGAGACCCCATGACAGCCCCCGCGACAGGCCCGACTAAATCAACCTCTACAGTGCTCAATACGGCGGCTGCTACGGGTCCCGCTACGAGTCCTGCTACGGCACCTAACACGGTTCCAAATCAGGTACCGAAGACGGTCCCCACTCCGGCACTTAACACGGCCTTCACTCCGGCACCTAACACGGCTTCCACTGCAGCCCCGGCCCCGGCCTCTGCCCTCGCTTCTGCAGTCAGACCAGCAGCACCGACAGCACCAGCACTAAATGTATCAACCGGTTCTAGGCTTGCCAGCATACCTCCTCCTCCCGGATCACGACCACCTTCGTCCGCCGCATCCTCCCCCGCCACCTCAACCGCCGGCACTCCAGGCCCTCGACCTGGACCACCTCCAGGGCTTGTCCGGCCTGGAGCACCCACCACGGTTGGGATGGCCCCTCGACCTCCCGGCGCCCCCCTCCGCCGACCTCCTGGACCACTCTCGAATCCCCCCACGCCGGGACAATCCTCCATGGTCCGTCCAACAAGCTTATCAGGAGGCGGTCCTAACACTCAGCAAGAATGCGAGGCCTGGCTGAGTCGTCTCAAGGACACAAACCTCGAGATCGCGAGACGTATTCAGCTCGCACTCGAGCTTCGAGACAGTGCCGACTCGACTAGAGATCAGGCTCACTACTCGACCTACCTGACGGTTTTGGTGCCAGGTGTCACGAAGCTTCTTCTCGAGGGTAGCCCGGGCGTGACCTTCGTACGCGAGAGCTCTGAGCAACGGTTTCGTTCGGCTCTGCTTGCATTCCTTCAGCGACTCCCTCACAATGATACCCTCAAATCGCACGAGAATGCACTGATGTCTACTGCATTGGCGCTCCTCAAGATTGAGAACGAGGAGAACGCTCTACTTTGTATCAAAATCATTATCGATGGATTCCGGTCACATAAGGAGCAGACTGAACAGCATGTACAGCCGTTCTTGGATCTCGTCAAACAGATGTACGCCAACACAAAGGGTGTGATCGAAAAAGAGTTCGGCGCTGGCAAGCAAACTCCCATCTTGCAACCGCAGAATCAACCACAACCACCTGCTCCCGCATCCACCCCCAGCCCCGCACCCGGACTCCTGCCCCATGCCCTCCATTCTCCCAAAGTCTTGACCGAATGTCCGATTGCTGTCGTTCTCATCTTCCAGTCGTTCAAGCTAATTATGCAAAGCGCCATGAAGGACTTTTATCCTCTCGTCATGGAATCGATTCGCATTCAACCTGAACCTCAGAAGCAGGCATACGCCGATGCGAAGGCAAAAGGTCAGGTTTTCACCGGTGTTGCCGATGCCATCAAAAACAGAGAAATGTATACCGAAGTCATCAAAGCGCAGGTAAAGACAATGGCATTCCTGGCCTACGTTCTTAGAGGATCTGCCGAGAACGTGAGGAACTGGCTAGACGTGTTCCCCGAGGCCTGTGTCAGACTACTGAGAGATTGTCCTCCTGAAGACGTGGCGACGCGAAAGGAACTACTGATTGCCACAAGGCACATGTTGTCTTCAGACTTCCGAACTGCATTCATCCCGTACATCGATCTTCTCCTAAACGAAAAGGTGTTGGTCGGTTCCGGCGTGACCTCTCGAGAGGCCCTTCGACCCTTGGCATACTCTACACTGGCCGATCTCATTCATCATACCCGCAACGAGCTTTCACAAGCCCAACTTGCCAGGGTGATATCCGTGTACTCATGTCTGACGCATGATGCAACGTACCCAGTGACTATCCAGACGATGTGCACCAAGCTTGTTCAAACATCAATTGAAACGATCTGCAAGCAGGGTCAGAAAGACGAAGCAGTTAAACTTCTCACCGGCATTTTATTGACCGTGGTCGAAAAACTCAAGTCAGTTTCCAAGGCATACGTCCGGATGAAGAAGGCGGCGGTCGAAGATAAGGACAATGTCAAGGAAGGAGACGAGGAGATTGGCCGTTCTGGATATGACGAATACGACTGGCGATCGATCGAAAGGGCGATGCCGATTCTTTCCGTGTCTTTTGCCAATGATGCGTTTGAGGTGTTCGTGCGAGGTAAGCTTTTCTGGACTGTCGCTGCTTCTGATCTTTGAAATTGGTGCTGACATGCAACCCCTTTTATTCCCACTTCTAAGATTCGAAAAATATCCTTCGCACACTATTAGCGACCGTCAAGTCGCTGTTCCAAAATCTTCGCCAAATGGATGCTCCACCCAGCGATGGTCAGGTACTTGGCAATCTCTTCACATACGGCATATCCTGCCTGTGCATCTTCGAAAGCAGCCGCGACCCTCGGGAAGAGAAAGAAGCCATGGATGTCCTCTCCGGACTGATCGCTGCTTTTGAACCGCATATTTTCTCCGAGGTTTGGACCAACGGCATGGATTTCTACACGGCTCAAGTACTCGAGCACAACCATCACATCACCATCCTCCAAAACATGCTCATCTCGGCCGATGTCTCGCACCAGACGGTAGCCATCTTACTGCGATACCTCATGTCCCGACTTGAGGCGATCGGCCATCAGTCCCGCAACGAATCATCCCTGACGCTCAAGCTATTTAAACTGTCCTTTATGGCTGTCAACACCTTCATCGATGCCAACGAACCAGTCCTCGTCCCGCATTTGTCCAAGCTCATCATCGACTCTTTTGCATATGCAGCCAAGTCGCCAGATCCTCTCATCTATTACCAAATCCTTCGTGCACTCTTCCGATCCATCGGTGGGGGTCGATTTGAGGCTTTGTACAAGGAGGTATTGCCGATCCTCGAGGAGATGCTCGAGACACTGAATTACCTGTTGACGCACGCCGAGAAGAATCGGAAGGATCTCTTCGTAGAGCTCTGCTTGACTGTACCAGTCAGACTGACCAATTTGCTGCCTCATCTCGGGTACCTGATGAAGCCGCTTGTGCATGCACTCAACGCCGGTCCCGATCTCATCTCGCAAGGTCTACGAACTCTTGAGCTCTGTATAGACAACTTAACCTCCGAATTTCTGGACCCCACAATGGCCCCAGTTCTGCGAGAACTCATGACCGCCCTCTACAACCTGCTCAAGCCGATGCCGTTCAATCACAACCACTCGCACTCAGCAGTCAAAATCTTGGGCAAACTCGGTGGTCGCAATCGACGCTTCCAGCACCCTCCTTACCTTCTCGAATACAAGCCCAAGGCGCAACAATTGCGACATGCAATCACTGAAGGCTATTCTTTAGATATCAGTGTCTGGGTCGACTTGGCTTGCGATCACACCAGGGATCCTGACAACGGCAAGGATGCCATCTCACTACTCCAGCAGTGTACCTCTCTGTTTCTGACCCCGACATACAATTCTCGAGACCAAGAGGATATCCTACAGCGAGCCCTGACTGGCCTCTTCGAGGCTGCTGTCGATGACGAAGAAGTGGATATCATTGCCTATCTCCGCGACTTTTCCAAACAGGTGGTGGTTTCGGAGCTCGATAAGGATGTGAAGCGACATGGTATTCTGGCGGCACGATTGTCGCTTCTTGGATCCACTTTCTTCAACTGTCTGGCTCAGGCCACAGCTTCTGTAAGCACCCAGCCTAGGCAGATCCTGCGTGCCATCTTCGAGGACCTCATATCGCTCAAGGCCTCGGCCGAGTCGGATCCGAAGCGCAAGGACGCCGCGCAAGTACTTCTCCAGCATGTCTTCCTGAAGTTCCATGCTTTGTGCTTTGAGGAAGACTGGAACAGAAAACTTGCGGGCTGTCTCGGTCTCGAGTTGTTGTCCGAGCTTGCTCCTCCCTCGTGGTTCGCAGAACGACAGCTAGAGTACCTCCGAGCTCTGTTCTTCGTCATTCGAGATGCACCGAAAGACATCCCTCAAACATTGGAAGACGTCACGAATCTGCTCAAGACCGTCGTTAGGCAGTCTAGTACAGTCCCGCAGGAGCGGGTGAAGAAAGTGGTCGACATTTTAGTCCTTGAGTTGCCTTCACAAAAATCAGTGGTTCGATCTGCAACTAAGGAGTGCATCGAGCTCCTCGCTGAATCACAGTCGCTCTCGGTTCATGATCTAATCGGCCCAACTGCGAAGGAGAGGTTACTCGATCCGAAGTCCACCATCTTTAACAAACCCCTTCGAGCCCTCCCCTTCGTTATGCAGATCGGCAATATCGATGCCATCACTTATCTCCTCAACCTCCGTCCTTCACTTCCAACCTTTAACGAAGAGCTTCTCCGTCTGCTCCACGAGACGATTGCATTAGCAGACGCCGACGACGCGAGCTTGATTGGCCGCCAGACTCACCATGCTCTTGAAGTCTCGTTGCGGAATCTCCGTGTTGCCTGTTTGAAATTGCTTTGTGCGGCGATGGCGAATACCGAGATCTTCAACAGACAGCCGGCCTTGCGCACGAGAGTGATTTCCGTGTACTTCAAGTACATGTATTCTGCATCCCCGGAGATAGTCCAAGTTGCACACCAAGGTCTTAAAAGTGTCCTCTCTGTGCAGAGCAAGCTGCCTAAGGATATCCTCCAAACTGGTCTCCGGCCTATTCTGGTGAACCTTGCGGATGCCCGCCGACTCAGCGTATCTGGCCTCGAGGGATTGGCTCGATTCCTTGAATTATTGACGAACTACTTCAAGGTCGAGATCGGCATCAAGCTGCTGGACCATTTCAAAAGCTTGGCCGACCCCCAGATGCTCGCCACCGCCGCGATCAAGCCGTACGAGGATAACCAGGACATTGCCCGCATGGTTCGCCTCGTTAACGTGTTTAGACTGCTGCCATCTACAGCCAATACCTTCCTCAAGGACCTAACCACGTTGGTCTCCGATGTCGAAACCAAACTTTACCAGTCCAAGCCTGGACCATTCACCGAGAACCTCGCACTATACTTTGAGAAATACCCGATCGACGCGGCTAATTTCCTACTGGAAAGCGTCCAAAGCCCCTCGATTGTCCGGACCTATCTTCATGTGCTTGAGTCTGGTAAAGCACCATCTCTCGCCAAGGAGCTCTCGAAACAGGCTCAAAAGCTATGCGAGCTGTGCTTCCGCAATCCGAATGGTCCAGTACTTTCGGGTGTTCGCCTGATTCAGCAGCTCGCTCAATCTCCGGACTGGTTAGTTGAACATGTCAATGTCCTAGAGGCCTTGGTCGCGGTCTGGCGCTCACTTGTTAGCAAGTCTCAGGACGTTAGACAAGATGCCTACGGTCAGGTATATAGTCTCGAGCCTAACACGATCCTGGAAATTTTTATGAGGTACCTCGAACAACATCCAGATGTCCCTCTTCTCTTCCATGTGGTCGAAGCTTATGAGATCAAGTCGGCTCTTGATCGCAACGACATTTCCGACTTTTTGTATCGAACCGTCGCAGCGAGCGACAATGTATCCTTCCAGAAGGACGTCCTTACCCACTTCCTAGGTCTTTACGAAAACCAGGACGTCAACGCCACCTTCAAGACTAACGCCTTCCGATTGGTCATTAACCCCATGCTGTGGATGCATTTCTCTCGAAAGGGTCAGACCACTCCTGACGATCTGGTCACTAAGGAGACTGGGCAAAAGATTGCAGCTCTTATTTGGCAACCGCTGCTTAATCACCACAAGACTAAGTCCATCGAGGACAGCCTGGTGATCGAGATCCTGCACATGTCCGCGATCCTGGTGCAGTACTGCTCCAACATGGTTGGCGATGTTCGCAAAGACATCATCAAAGTGGCCTGGGAGTGTATCAGGTCCAGCGATGCCACAGTCAAGCACATGTCGTATCTCCTTGCAGCTCGCTTTTTCGTCGCGTTTGACTCACCCGCCAACATCGTTCGGACAACATGGAACGGCTTGCTCAAGGTCAAAGAAACTGAGGGTCGAGCGCTCTATCGCAAAGCTATCAATATCTTGGCGTCGAGTCTTCCGATCCGTGACCCTCCACCAAAGCCTGGAACGCCTTCCAATTGGGCCATCACCACCAAAAAGGTTCTGATGGAAGAAGGCCATACCACTCCCCAGCTGATGAGCATTTGCGAGCTCATTGTCGGACAACCCGATCTCTTTTACGATACTCGAGATATGTTTGTTTCTCTCATGGCCAACTCGTTGACGAAGCTTGGTTTTACTCCGGCTGCCACCTCGGAGATGAAAAAGCTTACAATTGACATTGTTGAGCTCATCTTCCGATGGGAGCGAAGGCGAATGACAGGTGTTGCCAGTCCGCCGCCGACCGAAGCAACAGGAGATAAGCGACCTGGATCGGATGGTGATGGACCGCAAGCCAAGAAGCAAAAGGTTGATGCGGCCGGAACAATCGCTAAGCCCACGCCCGGCTCTGGGTGGCAACTCCCAGTGCACGTCAGAGAACTCATCACTTCATATCTAGTACGACTGGTGTCAAGTTCCAACGAATCAATCAGTAAAGGCGGATTGACTTCCAGAGCCCTGAGCCTCCTCCGGGAGATCTTAGGCCCTGACGGCCTTCCTGGTGTGACGGCAAAGCTCAACTTTTTCCAGAGAACAATGGGTCAGGTAAGTTGCCTCCTCTGTTTATCTTTACCATACCGCGTCTTGACATCCCTCACTATTCTTTGCTCTTGCAGGAGGTCAAGGACGAAACTCTGGTACAAGTTTCCAACTCGGCTGAAGTGATCGCCATAGTTGCCTCTAACAAAGACGATGCATGGATCATCAACTACATGCCTAGTTTAACCAAGCTTCTCGAAAACGCAGTGCTCAGCGAGTACAGCAACCTGCATGACATTCTCCGACCGATCATGGAGCGACTGCTCAAGTGCATTCCTCCCGCTGGTTCCGAGACACCGACCAGTAATGAGATAAAATCGCTTGAGCAATGGGTCGACAACGTCATCGAAGGCCTCAACAAGCCCGACAAGCCGCCAAGCGCTCGAGATCGCCTTCATGGTCCGCTATTCGTCGTCTCATGCTACGTGAGGGCGCGTCCTGAAAAGGCTGAAGTCATCACGCCGATCCTTATCAAGATCGCTTCTAAACTGATTCGGGAGCTCACCAACACAGGCGGTACAGCAACAGTGCCAGGTGCCCCACCGCCTGCTCCATTGCCTGTACCTATTGCAGAAAATGCACATCGCCTTATCATCACGGTTCTGGACATCTGCCAGACACTCCTAGAAGGCATGAAAGATCAGCGCCGTCATTTCCTCAGTGCCGTCTACCATCTCATCGAGCACTGTCCGACAATTTCAATGTGTCGCTACATCATGGATATGCTTCGGGAGTGGATTCTTGTCCGCAAAGACGGCATTCCCTCATACAAGGAAAAGGCCGGTTTGTTGAACAAGATGATGAGTTTCGAACTTCGCAAAGATGAGAGCTTGCTCAACGACTACCTACGATTTATCCTGGACATCTTCAAGGATCCTGACTTGCAACGAACGGATCTCACGTCGCGCCTCGAGAACTCGTTTTTGCTCGGTACCCGCAGCAAGGATCCAGTGCTAAGATCTCAGTTCATCGACATGCTTGACAGCTCGCTGCCCAAGGATGTACATGGCCGACTACAATATCTGTTGTCCACTCAAAGTTGGGATTTCCTTGCGAACAGCTACTGGATGCCTCTGGCCACAGATCTTCTCTTTGGATGCATTCAAACCGACCAAGACAGCATGATTCGGCCGCTTCGCCGGCTACTCCACGTCGACCACGTCAAAACGGACCAGATCTGGATCGGAATCTTTGAAACTTGTTGGAAATCTCTCCCGCGGCCTCAACAAGTATCAGTCGAAAGATGGCTTACCGGTTTGCTTGTCAAGGAGCACCATATTGAGCAGACCGGTATTCGACCAAATGTCATCCAAACCCTCCTCGGTGGAGCGTTGGCCTGCGGTCGCAATTTCCTCCTTCCCGCTTACGTTGTCAAGTATCTCTCCAAGACGTACGGCGCATGGCATATTGGTCTAGAGATCTTGACGAGGAGTCTCGAACATTACGAAGATGAGCACCAACTTCAGGAAAATTGTGCCGACGCCTTGTCTGAGCTGTATGCCGAATTGGCCGAGGATGACCTCTTCTATGGCCTATGGCGGCGACGTTGTATTCATGATGAGACCAACGCCGCCCTGGCTCTCGAACAGAACGGTCTTTGGTCGCGGGCACAAGAAGTCTACGAAATCGGCCAGACACGTGCTCGAAGTGGAGTCATTCCCTACACCGAAAACGAGTACAATTTGTGGCAAGACCACTGGATCCTCGCTGCTCAAAAGCTGCAGCAATGGGATATATTGACAGATCTTGCCCGGCACGAAGGCAACCACGACTTGTTGTTGGAATGTGCTTGGCGATTGTCCGATTGGGGCTCAAACGACCGCGAAATGATTGAGCGATCTTTGGAAGCTGTTGCCGATGTTGCCACCCCTCGACGCAAGGTCTTTGAGGCTTACACCGCTCTAATCAAAGCCCATACTGGCCAGGACCAGCCTGCAGACTTCCTTCGAGTTCTAGACGAAGCCATTCAATTGTCGATCCGAAAGTGGGTGTCGCTCCCTCAGCAACAGTCGGCAGCACATACTCCATTGCTTCAGCTCTTCCAGCAATATGTAGAGCTACAGGAGGCCGCTGGTGTGTTTGAGAGCTTGTCATTGACCAATCCGATGAACCTTGAAGCTCGAGTCACGCAGGACCTCAAGCCCATCTTCCAAACCTGGCGAGAGCGACTGCCCAACTTCTGGGATGACATCAGTGTCTGGTCCGACCTGCTGGCTTGGCGACAGCATGTCTTCGCCGCAGTCACCAAGGTCTACGTCCCGCTTATCCCTGCCGGCGAGACTGCGACTTACGGCTATCGAGGATATCACGAGACGGCCTGGACCATCAACCGTTTCGGACACGTCGCTCGAAAGCACCAGCTTTCTGACGTGTGCACCAGCGCGCTCGGCAAAATCTACAACTTGCCCAATATCGAGATCTCAGAGGCGTTCCTCAAACTCCGAGAACAAGCCATGTGCTACTATCAGAAGCCGGACAAGTACGCCGAAGGTCTGGACAGCATCAGTACAACAAATCTGATGTACTTTGCTCCCGCCCAGAAGGCGGAATTCCTTACATTGAAAGGTATGTTCATTGCTAAACTCGGTCAGAACGACGACGCCAACCTGGCGTTCGCGCAAGCTGTTCAGATGGACCTCAATTTGCCGAAAGCTTGGGCGGAATGGGGTAAATACAACGACCGCCTATTCCGAGAGACGCCCATTCGCACCGAGTCCGGCGACCCTCAACAGCATGCCACCAAGCGTATTAGCTTTGCTGCCAACGCCGTCTCATGCTATTTGCAAGCTGCCGGGCTGTATAAAAGTGCGAAGGCGCGTAAATTGCTCATTCGAGTCCTCTGGCTTTTAGGTTTGGACGACAGCAGTGGTGCCATCTCCCGCTCCTTTGAGACCTATCAGGGTGACATGGCCATCTGGTATTGGATCACCCTTATCCCGCAGTTGCTTGGCTCCTTGCATCATCGAGAGGCTCGGCATGCAAGAGGAATACTGATGAAGATAGCCAAGTCGTTCCCCCAAGCGTTGTACTACCAATTGCGAACCTCGAGGGAAGATTTCTCCCAGCTCCATCGACAGCAACAACAGGCTGCTCAGCAGAGGCGATACCTGGCTGAGCGGGAAAGAAGGAGACTGGCACAAGCTGCCGCACAGATGGCTCAAGCCGCTCAGGCTAACGTCCCTATCGCAGCGGAACACACGGCTGCGGCACCCGATACTCCGGTCGAATCCTCTGCCAAAACTTCAGCACAAGGTCAAACTGGTGCCACTGGTGTGCCCATGATGCCTCCTTCGACTGATGAGTCTCAGGCACCATCAGCGCCCACCTCAGCCGTTGAAGCGCCTAAAAAAGAACACACTGAAGAGATCGTGATAAAGTCTGAGCCAGTGGATGCGGCAAAACCGGCAACACCTGTCGAATCGTCGCCTGCGCCCTCCCAGCAATCTGCGCCACAGACGATCGCAGATGGCGGACCTCCAAATGGTGCAGCAAATGGATCGCAACAGCCCAATATGGCGCGCACTCCCGTGCAATCCATGATCCGTCAGCCGCAGGAATTGATCGATGAAGTTTTGAATATCTTGAAGACCGCTTTCCCTCTTTTGGCTCTCTCGATGGAGAAGATGGTCGACTGCATCATCAGCAGAGCCGCTCCCACCACGGAAGAAATGGTATATCGCTTCCTTTCCGCGTTGCTTAACGACGCTATTGCTCAATGGGCGCAGAAATCTCGAGTGCCGAACGACAATGATCCCATGCCTGTCAATACCCGCGAGAAGATCAAGCAATACTCGCAAAGTCATAACCTGCGACCTGACATGAAGAAGGTCTTCCACGACAGTTTCTTGACGCAGTCTTACTCAATGCGTGGATACATCACGAAACTCCAAGAATGGCACGTCGAATACGAACGTTTCTTGGATGCTCGGCCTCGAACTGAACCTCTGGATCAGGGCGACTCACTCATGACCGACTACCACCATACCAAGTTCGACGAGGTTGAGATCCCTGGCCAGTACATGGAGCACGTTGACAGCAACAACGACTTCGTCAAGATTGGTCGATTTGCTCCAACTGTCGATGTCGTCCGTGGCGTCGGCTTGTGCTTCAGGCGCATCCACATGATCGGTACAACTGGTTCGGTCCATAGCTTCGCTGTTCAGGCCCCATCTGGACGCCACTGTCGACGTGAGGAGCGACTCACGCAACTGTTCAGGATCATGAATAGCGTTCTGCAGCGTCGCAAGGAGAGCCGCAAGCGCCATCTGTGCATTCATTTGCCTGCAGCGATACCTCTTGCGCCAACCTTGCGACTTGTCACCAATGATTCCAGCTACCGGTCTTTGCAAGATGTCTTGGACGATCACTGCAAGGCTATGGGCATGTCCAGGGACAAGCCAGTCCTGGAATTCATTGACAAGTTTAGGCAACTTTACTTCCCGACCGATGTGAGTGTAGAGACCCGACTCCATACACTTCTCCATGCTGACCTTGCTCCCTCACAGCATCCCGAGGAAGATGTCGAGACCGTCGAGTACAAGGTTACTAGGATGGAGCTCGTTGAAGAAATTGCGACGAAGTATGTTCCAGAGACGGTGCTGACCAATGTGAGTTCAATTCTTTTCAACGTCTTGTGTACCCGCGTTCTTTGAGCTGACCCATTTTCTCGCAGTACATGATCGGTGTCATGTCCGATGCATCCTCGCTCTGGCTGATGCGCAAACACTTTGCTCTGCAAACTGCCGCCACAATGTTCATGTCTCACGTTGCCTGTCTCAGCAACCGAACACCAGGTCGATTCCACTTCAGCCACAAAACCGGTCTCATGTACATGTCCGAGATCCTACCAGCCTTCGAACCTCGGGCGCCTCTTCATCGATGCCCCGAAAAAGTTCCCTTCCGACTTACCCCGAATATGCAGCACTTTATCACGCCAACTGGAGTGGAAGGATTACTCACGTCCGGTGTTATGGCCATTGCCAGAAGCTTAAGCTTACCAGAATACGACCTCGAAAGCTCATTAAGTCTGTTCCTCCGCGACGAGGTGTCCCTCTGGTATGCCTTACATGCTCAAAAGGCGACCGACCATCCCAAGGCCGTATACGACAACGTTGACGGATGGGTTCGAAGGACGGCCGAGCTGGCATACACAGGTGAAAACCCGGACCGGTCCGACATGACACCTATCAACGCAGTCATCATCGGTTTCATTGCTCAAGCGACGAACACTCAATTCTTAGCACAGACTCCGGAGATGTTCATGCCTTACTTCTAGCCTCTCTATTTCTCTCGCTTCTTGGGTTGTCACGATTTAGCATTTTTACATATAGGGATTTCGCGCTGCTTAGTCCAGCAAAGTTTTTCAGAGAAAATGTATCACAATTGTAGAAAAACAATAAATAATGATTGCAAACTCAAATTCATACATGAACATCTTCTACAACCCTATTTTGAAGCGCCTTTAGTTCGCTTGTCGATACTCTTCTGTAGTGCCTTTTCGAGCCCCGCAGCTGCCGAACTGTATTGATTGCTCCCTCCTGACCCGTTGTACTGGCGGCAGTTAGCCACAATTAATTTAGCATCACGAACGAACTCTTCAAGATCTTTGTAATGGTTATTCTCCAGCTTGAGTTCCATCGTTTGAAGATCCATCGGTTGCTTGACGACCTCGTAATAGTCCTTCACGATGCTGGTATCGACAGGCTTGAGGAACGGCCAAGCTGAAGGATCGTTTTGAAGGTCTCCCAGTATTTGCTGCATGAGCACATGGTATCGATTGCGGATAGGTTGTCGAATCATGGCGTCCATCTCCTCGTCCCAACCACTTTCGACAAGGCCGGGGATGTCTTCCTTCTTGAGCTTCATGGGTTCCTTTTCCAAGTCCCTGTCTTTGAATGCGGTCAGTCCCGATCGGACAACGTGGGATTGCGAGATGGTTCGTATCTTGGCGAGCACAGCCTACAGAACCTCCTGTCAGTGATTTTCGGGGTGTTATGTGTGGGGAGATACTCACTGCTTTTTGGTTGTGCAGCATCTGCAACCCCTCCATGTATCTCACCCTGGGCAGCATTTTGCACTGTGAGAAAGAAGTTGTCAGTTCAGGCTATTTGGCTCTGAGAACGAGGAAGGGTGTATGCTTACCATCATCAAGTTGGCGGCATCGTAGTCCTTGATATACCCTACCCACTTCTCCCGCGGCAAAGAAATTTCCTTCGTGAACCCTTGCTTCTTGAACCAACCAATAGCGTAATTGTCGGCATATGTCAAAAAATGGTTGATAGTTGGGTGCGCCTTGCGAACGTAGTCTTTGCAGGCGTTCATCAAGAAAGCACCGTATCCCTTAATCTGCTCAGTGGTATCGACGGCACAAAACACAATTTCGGCAAATCCTCGACTTTCAAATGGTCTATAGCAAATACCACCGACAACTTGATATCCTCTCCGCAAAATCGCCATCGAGTGATGATTATTATCGAGAACCAGTCGGGTGATGTACTCCCTTGGCATCTTGGGAAGCTGCCTTTGAAAGAGGTTCTTGAGACCGATGAGGATAATGGAAGCCTCGGGAGATGGTTTAGAAGATGAAACGACTGGGAGTTTGATGTAGCCTGACTCATATTCGAGGACAGCTTGCTTCTCTGGAACGGGGGTCTGTGCCAATCAAAAGGGGGGATAATCTGGCTCAGCCTGAGTCAAGGCGTCCTGCACTCAGAATTGTACTTACGAATTGAACTTCATCCCAATTCATGCTCTCGTCCAATTGCTCAGCATCCTTCGCGGCGGATGGATCGTCTTCAACGTCCACCGTAACTCCCTGAGCTGCCCTAGCTACGACTTCTTTCGAATCTTGCTCGGCAAGTGTCTTCTCGTATTCCGCTCTTTCCTTCGAAGCCTCGTCGTCACCCTCGATCTTGGCCTCCACAGCAGCTACAGTCTCATCGATGGCTTCATTCAGTTTGACCACTTCTTTGCCCTCCTCATCGACTACTACATCTCCATCGGCTTTGCGTTTGACGGAGACCGGTTCCCTTTGCTTGGCCTTGCCTTTACTTGCCATCTTGCCCGCCCCAGCACCTGCGCCTGCAGGCATCTTCCGACTCCCACTTGGCCTCTTCCGACCACCTGCACCTCCTTCTGACGCATCGGTCTTTCGACCTTGTTTTGCCAGGGTTTCGTCGTCGTCGGATGAGTCACTCTCCTCGTCTGATTTGTGGGATGATTTAGCTGGACTGAGTGAAGGCGCGGGTGAAGGTGACGCAGAATCTCGTGATGCAGCACGTCTTGTGGTCTTACCGCCGACTGTGTTGTCAGACGCATCAATAGCTTCGACATCGTCATCTTCATCCTCCGCATTGGCGTTGGCGAGTGTTTTCCCTGACGAGCTCGCCCGAAAAGTACCAAGCTGTTTCTTTAGTCCTTCCACATCATCATCCAGATAATCAAAGTCAAGAAGCTTTCCCTTGTCTTGTAGGATTTCTTCGATCCTTCCGGCTACTCTGCGTCTTCTTGCTTTCTCCATTTGCTCTAAACCAAGTGGCAAAGTGTGGCCACCGAGATCGTCCACATCCTCGACATCATCTTCCACGCTCGTTACATTCTCTGCTTCCTTCCAGCCATGACCGCATCTCCCACAGGTTTCCCACAATGCATCAACGTCCCAAGTCTGATTGTTTCCTACCCCATCTGAGCCAAGACTTTCGTCACTATTCGACGGAGGGGTATCGCTGATGACGACCACCTCATTGTCAGGCGGCCGAAGGCCCGTACACCCACAACCAGGCGTCCGACATGAAAGGAAACGAGCTAATTTGAAGTCTTGTAGAACCTGAGGAAGAACGGTGGTATCGGGGACAGCCGGTGGGTAGGACAAGGTCTTAACCGGGTTGGCCTCGTTTGGCATGGATGGCGTGTCGGTATTGACTTTAACGGAATCCAGCGATTCGCTCTTGTTGGATGGTTGTGATATTTTACGGGAGAGAGGAACGTCGTCGTCTTCATCTTCATCCTCATCGTCAACGTCCATAGCGTCCTTGTTTGCCACTTTCGTCGCTGCACTTTTGACTTCCGCGTCATTCTCCTCGTCGTCCTCATCATCATCCTCTTCCTCGTCGTCTTCCCGACCGCCCTCATCGACCTCTCCATCCTGGTCTTCGTCATCGTCACTGGCAGGAGCATCTTGCTTGGACAAGTTTCTTAACGCTTCGTGTTTCCCGTTAGTCATCACTCCTTTCGCAGTACGGCGTGTGGCGGCTGAATCATCTTTCCTTGGTCGGGCCGGCGTCGTTGGCGTATCGGGTACGGATGAGAGTTCGTCTGAGTCGGAATCCATGTCGGCATCTTCAGCGGGCGCATTGCCTGTATCCTCGCCGTCGTTGTCCTCGCCATCTGCCTCTTGTTCATCCTCATCGTCTTCGTCCTCACTTCCAGAGTCAGAAGCAGACGTTGACCCTCCTTCATCTGCGTCGCCGTTTTGCGAGACCTTTTCTTCTCCTTCTCCTTCAACCTCGTCATCGTTTTCGTTCTCATCCTCATCACCGTCCTCTTCTCCCCCTTCTTCATCCCCATCAGCCTCTTGGTCACTCAACCCACTGGAAGAGACACTCCCTGGTCTACTTTGATTTTTCGTCGTACCACCAGGAGACGATCCAGGAGGAGATAGCTTCCGTCTAGTCTTGGACCGTGTTGATTTTGCTGCAACTACTATCTGATCTTCCGCCTCATCTTCGTCATCGTCCTCATCTTCATCTTCTTCTTCCGGGTCTTCTTCCTCATCCGTAACCGCGTCATCCTCTTCATCCTCGGCCTCGTCCATGACTTCAACGGGAGTCGTCGCAGGACTCGCGACGGACCCACGCTTCCGCTTCCGAGTGCTCGTCCCATTGAGAGACAAATCGAGCGTGGGCAGGACCGGAATATTGCCCGAAGAACCGCTGCGGAGAGATGATCGGGGAGGCATCATGGAATTTCGTGAGGGCTATAAGTGGATTATGGGACTAATAAGGAAGGTGTCGGTGTGGTATCGAGAATGCCGGAAACCTCTCATCGACTCGGCAGAAATCCGGTATTAGTTGAAATATTCAGTGGTAAAGACAGGTCTTGCAGATGGGACACGTTTTGTAAAGGGGGTCGATCTTTTTGATGTCGTGTGGTTAAGTCTGCTCGTCTGTCCTGCAAGCGACGACGGTAAAGAGGTTCAGACCTATTCGGACCGGTGGCCGATTACTCTCTCTTATCTTGAAACACAATTCGGCTAAGCACTCCCGTCGTTCCCCAGCCCTTCACGACAGCGTATGTGATGCTCTGATGTTGAATTACTTAGGATGATGATGACGAATGCTATGTGGAGGACTCCCAGATAACGACTACCACACCAATGCCGATGAGGGATGACGGACCGAATGGACTGAGAATTATGTCAATTGTATCAGAGTATATCGATGACCGGTCACAGCCTTACCGCGGCACGTGACAAAGACCCCCGTGTGTTTTGTTTGTTGAAAGCCTTGGCGTGGGGCAAATGGTCCGAAAAAGATAACAAGACGATCTTATTGCCTGCTTATTCATTTAAATGAATTAAAATGGTCTCCTGATCGCCTGATCCGCCAGGATGCAGATTTCGTGGAACAATTTTCTACACATTTCAGACACAGGGACGTGGTACTTGTGGTGAACCTGACGATACTTCCTAGAGGGGATCACCGTTTGACAATTTAGTTTTGGCCTCACCTCAGCTTCAGCATCATCGCAGGTTTCAGCTGACGAAGTGTTGTTTGTTGTAGTTGAACTTAAGTTCCCTGTTAACGTTACAAATCAGCACAATTACATATTCGGGTCAACCGTCCAAGACCTTCCTTAAATATGCTATCCTTTACCAGCATCACCTATGATCGACGCCGATGATAAGAGGAGGGGGGGGGGGGGAGGTGCACCAAAATGATTACATTCGTAAATGACGTGTCATACATACCTCCACCCACATCCGCCTTTTCGTTCCCGACTTCCCCGCGCAGAAAGTTGGGGGGAATAGTCGGACCTTTTCTCATCAGCAGGTTCACGAGCTGATTCTCAATTGTCCACCATCTTGTTGTATTACAATTGAAACCTTCATAGACGTCGTAAATCTCTGCCATCTTCTTTTCTCCTGTCCCTGAGAAAAACGTGCCCTACAGCTTTCGTCAAATTAAGTTGGGATATATCGCGCCGCAGCTCCGAGGCAAACGACACGCAGACAAGATACTAGCATCGCAATGTTACCAACAGCAGCCCGTCTTAGTCGATCAGTGTGGAAAGGTATGGGAACCTCGTCCCATCCCTTCATTTCTCAGGTGTTTGACCTTCATAGCATCATCTGATCCCTCTTTTCCATTTGTTCATCAATTCGCTCTGTTAACCCTCCTCCCCCCCTCACCGCCATATTCACACATCAACAGGTCCATACTTTACCGCCTTCCCAAATCTCTCTGATTCTCTGAAGAACAACACACCTGTCTACACCAAGTCACGATCCTGCACGATTCTGCCCAACTTTGTCGGAATCAAATTCATGGTTCACAATGGAAAAGACTATCTGCCTATTCAGGTGACTGAGGAGATGGTGGGACATAAGTTGGGAGAGTTTAGCGCGACACGGAAGAGGTTCAGTTATCGGTGAGTTTTGCTGCGTTCATGGGTTTGTGGCCTTTGGGCTTTCAAGTTGCATATAATATATCGCATGCGATAGAGACCGTGGCAGAGCAGGGCCATTGGATCAAAAGGCTCGGAGTGGTCGAATGGGATTTCGAAGACACGACACAACACAGCCCCTCCAGAAGTCTCAAACCACTCTTCGAGATGTGGTAACGACTGCATCTATATGTCTACTTTAACCACCACCCAGACAGCGGAATGCTGACTTCCGAAACATCGGGCCCCCTCTCACTCCTTTCATCGCGCAGACAAACCAAGAACAGATAGAGAACGTTCCCATTCGGCCGTCCAGCGCGTCCGTCCGCTTTCACCTTTCGGTTCGATTCTCGTATCTTTGTTGTATCTCGTACATGCATATCTCAATCTACGACAGGATTGGGCAATGTACCCATGAAGTTGACCACATTCAGCATTTATGCATATCTAATACCACCTAACGTATGCTCGTTCATTCTATCTGTACCAACAGTGGTTGCCATTCATAAACTAAACTGCTGACGTTGTGCCGAAAATTCCTAGATACTTGTCTTTCGTCCGGCTTGGTACACTACCTTGCCATCTACAATCGTAGCAAGCACCTTACTTGCCAACACTTCCCTCAGGGGAACCGTCATCAAATCCCTGTCCCAAATCACTGCATCAAACTTCATTCCCTTCTCGAAGGATCCCGTCGTCTGCTCACTAAAGCTCGCAAAAGCCGCATCTTTTGTCATTCCTCTCAAAGCTTCATATCTCGTCAATACTTCCTCAGGGAACCAAGGTCCGTTGCCATGCGGCGACTTCCCACTCGAATCCGCTCGTGCAATTGCAGCGTAGAAACCTTGCAGTGGATCGATGGATTCGACGGGGAAGTCCGAACCGAGAGTGATTCGGCCTCCGGCGTTTAGGTATGATCGCCAGGCGTAGGCACCTTTTATTCGTTCGGGACCTATGCGGTCTTCAGCATACCACATGTCCGACGTCGCGTGGGTGGGTTGGTAGCTTGCGATGACTGAGGCGAAGAAGACAAGGAAGAAAATCGCGTGAGATCAGATAAACATTGTCGCATCTCGGTAATAGAGAGCACGTCTGAAATAAGACGTCCTTTCACTCACCTCCCATCTTAGCAGCCCTTTCCAAGTCAGGGATTGTCATGATCTGAGCGTGTTCGAGACGTAAACGAGTTTCCGTTCCATTCAATTTATATTTCGTGAGCGCTTTCTCCATTGCGTCCACGACGATGCGATTGCAGCGGTCGCCAATACAATGGACGTTCTGTAAACCAGACCAACTCTTCAGTCAGCTCTCTCTGCAGAATAACATTGGTGTCCGAAAAGATGAATGTGTAAAAGAAAGGGGTTACTTACGACCTGCCATCCATTCTTGACATATTCATCAATCAACGGTTCCCAAACGTGTTCAGGTATTCTCATCGTCCCCACTTGGTCCTTATTATCACTATACGGCTCCAACATCGCGGCCCCCCAACTACCCAAGGCGCCATCTCCAAACAACTTGACGCTCCTCACGTCCAATTTGCCTCCTGGTGGCCCCTTCACCATCGGGTAATCATCACCGCAATAAACTTCTTTATCTGGACAGGCGCGCATGAGATAGAATCGTATAGGAAGAGCCGAGGGTTCTGACGAAGCGAGATTGAGGAAGAAATCCACGTGCAAAGGTTCGACACCGGCGTCGTGGATACCAGTGAGACCACGAGAGGTTCCGTCTCGGATGGTGGTGGAGAGGTAGGATCGCATTCGGGATTCAGACCATTGTGGTCGAATTGCGTCGATTAATTCCATCGCGTCGTCGAGCTGGGTATGAGGGTCATGACGAGTCGAGAGTCGAGTGGTCAGCGATCGGCTATGAGAAAGGAGCCATGCCAAAACACGAAGCTCGGAACAGGCAAACGGGCACAAAACAGATGGTTGGCAAGCAAACAGCTGTACAGCACTCACGAACACTCCCGTCGGTTCCCCATGCTTATCCCTCAATATAAGTCCACCTTCCACAGTGTCCGGTAAAGGTCCCATCATCTCGAGCACCTTCGGGCTAACCCACTCAGCGTGGACGTCTATCCTCTTTAACGCTATCGCCTTCCCTCTCAGGAGGGGCGAACTCTCAAAATCACTCGCAGTCGGAAACTCGTGTCGTTGTCGTCTATCTGTCGAATTCGTCGGCCAAATGTTCTGATCCCAGCCCATCCCTTCTATCCATTCACCTGCATCCACCTTTTCTTGGTTGGCAAGAACGTATTCCTCGAGACGTTGAATGACCGATTGGATCGAAGAAGCACCCACGAGGGGAAGACGTTGCACATGGCCGTATAAGAGAGTGTGGGCGTGAGAATCGACGAGACCGGGTGTGAGGACTGCATGTGGGGGTAAGTTGATGACTCTAAAAATTTGCTTCGATGAGGTTGACGAGCGATGATTGAATTTGGCAGACAGAAAAGGAGACTGCCCGAAGAGCTCGATATCGCGATTCCCGTACACATCTTTAACGTGCCTCAAGCTCCCTGTATCGATCACCACATCTCCCTGAACGACCACACACTCGGTTTCCCCAGATCCATCCTTGTTCTCGACCGTGTAGATTGTACCTGACCCTGAGCCGGATGAGCAGATCGCATAGTTACCTCCGAGGGGTCCAATGTCGAAACGAGATCCAGAATCAGAATCAGAATCAGAATCAGATCCGGAGTTGCCGCTATGTTTATTATCAACATGGGAAGTAAATCGATAAATATGGTAGATGAGTCCGGAAAGACCGAATAGGAAAAGGAGTTTGAGTTGACGAGACGAGAGGGTAGACCAAGAAGAATAAATCGAGGGTCGTTTGGATCCCCGACCGTGCGCTGATGCCGATGTTGGAATTTTGACATCCCGTCGCTCTGAATGAGAGAGCGAGCGTTGGACAAGAGGGTGCCGCTCGGATGGAACCGTCATTGATGAGAGTACGAATTTTTTTGTGTTCAGTCAATCATATCGTTCGAGACATACCTATCGTAGACTTTGTGGATTGCGTCAGTCACCTTTAAAACACCGCTGCTACCCCACCCCTATCTCCCCCCTTCTTATATATCTCCCGATCGTTCAAGCAGGTGCCGTTCAGCCAACTCTGTTATCTTGGAAATCGCGGGGGGGTTGGGGGGAGATCTGTTCCCGGTCCAACGCTTGGGCCTATCTGGGGATCACGTAATTGGCCCACCCAGTGAGCTATCACGTGACAGCGCAGTCCCCTCCCGGCGCCCGAGAAAGGTGTCAGGGCGTTTGTTTACAATGTGCACGCTCCCGCTCCCGTCGTCATTGTGGATCGATGATAGGAGGTCCCTATCCTTTATTCCCTCCTTTGAAACAACGCATAGACTTAGTTGGCATGTCACCATCGTCTTGAGCCGCGTCACCTTTCATGTTCAGGTTCATGCTCTTGCTCACCTTCACCTTCACCTTCACATCCATCCTCTGTTGAACATCTTCATGCGTCAACAGACAGGTAAGATAAAATACACACCTATGATGGTGGCACAACACCCAGAAACCATCGAAGGAAACCCCATCGCTCCACACGCATGACCCTTATCTGAAACAAGAGGCACGCAACAAACCCCTCACGTTCACCATCAACGATGTCTGAACGCTCAGACGGACCCCCCCATACTTCCTATTTTTCCTTACCGATTATTCTTCCTCCTCCACCTCCCAACATCAACAGAACCAACAGTGCCTCTTCCTCAGTCACATCCTTCACACCCGCTCAAAACCTGGATCTAAGAGAACCGAGTTTGAGTGATCATGCGGACGAGGACCGGGATCCTTCAAGTCCAAGGGATGAGGGGAATGACCACGATCTCGCCGACTTCCCTCCGGGAGCGACTGGAAACGACACTTGCGCAGGGGATGTGGAGGATGTGGAGGAAGTCGTAGGTGTTGAAGAACGAAGTGAAGAGTTGGAAGCCATACCGGAAATGAGCAAGAATACAGATCAAGGTCTGGAAAATGAGGGCACAGGCAGGGGAGAGGTCGCGAACGATTATCCCAAGTCCCGAGGTTATCACACGACAAAGTATCAGGATGTTTCCTCGTCTAGCACGATAATGAACATAGATCCTGTCAGGCTACAATCTCCAGACGATAACAACGCCCAACACAACGACCAGGAAGAACGGAAATTCAACAAGATCATGCGCATGATGCAAAGAATGGAATCCTCGTCGAATCACCGCTATCTGGAAGATCTAGGGACATTAGTAAGAATGGAATCGGACAGTGAGGGTACGATTCTTCCGCAGGATTCTCTGAAGTCCAGTCAAGGGCAAAGCCGGGTATTCAAGTATGCTCCAACCCTGCAACAAGCGATCAAGCATATTGCCGGGGACCACGACCACAGAGAAGAAGAGGAAGAAGAAGAAGAAGAAGCTGATGAAGAATTTGAGGACGGAAATTTCGGTGAGAGATGGGTTCCCAAAGCTGTAACTACGGAGCAAGCTCCCGAGATAAGTCAGGGGAAGAAGAACAAAACGAACGGCAGTGAAAGATATGGACAATTAACTGCAAAGACGTCGACAGAGAAGATGTGGCCTTCGAATCAAAACCGGGGGAAGGCACGGACAATGGCGACAAATTCGGCAGGGTGGGCATGCGAGTATCAGACTCAAGCTGAAGAATACCATGACGAAGAGCATAGCTTGGCAAACCCGATCGCAATGGCGACGAGTGTGAGTACTCTTACTCACCATGCATCGGGCGGACAAATCGACCCCACTCGGGCTGCTTCGGCTCTGCTACGAGACCATATTCAGATTTCGGAGAGGACGATCCCAAGACCAAGATCAACATCAGCCCAACCATCTTGGGATGGCAGTCATCTCGCGACTCGTCTTGATCTCAATCAACCAGCCCGAGTGACCTCTGCTACACTCCGTTACGCGATGGCCCGCTCGCCGTCTACCGTTCAACGAGTCCAGGCTTTCTCAGGCTCGGCATCGTCTTCATCCGCTTCTCAATCGCGGCTGAAGCAGGCTGCGTATCCTTTGACTCAGGATGACAGAGGGCATGTTTCTCAATGTTTGGGGGCTAGGAGAAAAGCAAGTGATCATCACCACGACGGACCACAAGATGGCACCCGAATCGGATCAGGCAGTGGGCGGATACGAGCGACTCCACCCCAGTGCCGGAAGTATAAAGGCGATTGTGCGTACCACCATCATGATGATGATCGCATTGGTCCTGGTTTTCGCGCCGGTCTGAGCATCGGGGCCGATAGATCCTTTTCTCTTCCTTCTCGATCCCAAGAAGGAGAAAGTCAACCTCATGCCCAAGTCTATCGCAACCGTAAGCCCCCATGGTCACCAAACACGTCTCAAGACTACCTGGATTCCGGTCCTCCGCCACCCCGCAGACTAGATAAACATTTCCCCGCGATTCAACCTGTTTTGTCCCCTTCGACGCCGAGGACGCTAGACAGGTCTAGTGCCGCGGTGGGTGGCAATGAACGAGAAGGTGAGGATTCGAGAGGTCCTCATATGGGGGCTGAAGCCACCTTCGAGGGAGAAAGGTCGGGAACGAGTTCTGGATACCCAGAAGCCCAGCATTTCCAAAGAGGAAACGAGAAAGAAAACGAAGACGGGGGCCAAAATGAGGATGACGACGATCAAGAAACAGGCGGACTGGGGCCTGCTTACCACTATCACGATGAGGACTACGACTACGACGACTTCAACCAGATCCAAATCGATGTGAGAGACCGCTCAAGTTCAATGGATCTTGGGGTCCAGCAAAGTGAGATGGACCGAATCCAATCCGTCCCTTTCCCCTTCACTGATCGTAGTCGATTGGGCCATAGAATACCCCTACAAAGATTCTTTCCGGACCTCGATTCTCCGAACTCAAACCCGATCCGATCACTCTGCTCTACAGCTAACGGGGCCGAGCAAAGACCCTCAGAAGCCGAAGCTGTCAAAGGTGCTTTGGAAATTACCGTATCATCTCAGCTTGCGGGATTGCAGGATCAAATCACGGAGTTGAAGGAGTTGGTTGTGCTCTTAACCACGGGGATGGGGATTTCGGGGCGGAGGTCTACTAACGATACCGAGGACGTCCTTCCGAAAAGAGGCACGGCAGATATCGAAGTCCAACGTGTCCTAGAAGCCAGAATAGCGCCGAGTCCATTGCCGACCGCAACTCATCGAACTACACCAAACCAAAACGGAGGATTGGCACAGGGAGACGTGGGATATAAAGACATGGACCTTCCCCCTTCTTTCCTTCAGGTGAGCAAACACGTTCTCCTCCGTCACTAAGCAGTGATCGAAGATGGCCCGATCACTTACTTTTTGTCTTTCATCCCCGCTATTGGTCTGATGTGCCGTCGCCCGTTTGCCTCTCCGCAGAAGCTTCCACAATCCCTCCACTTGATACAGGAATTGGACAGGATCGTTCACGCCAAGACCAGTACCAGCACCGAGACCAGCGACAAAATCCGGACCGGCAGGAGAATCGATGCGGATGTCTTTCAGGGAAGTAATCTCGTTTACCTCGAGGGAGAGCTCCAAAGATGGGCTGAAGTATGAGGAAGGCACGGGCCGTCCAAAAGGAAGAGAGGGGGAGCCTGAATAATGGCTATTTTGATATCATCTTGGATACGACTTCATGTTACGATAAACTATTTTAACGAACGAACAAACGAGATCACAATAGAAACGGAAGACAACGATTACATGTAGAGGTACGGCATCTCTGAGTATAAATACCACCGCAGTTGACTCTGATTAGATCCGCAACATTTTTTCCACGTCCACCATCTTGCCCGTCTCAATGGACTCGTTGGCGGCCAAACCCACTGCGAGCGCCCATGCGCCATCCATCTCGGTTGAAGCCATTTGACTAGCTGGGTTCTCGTCTACCTCATCACCTGGCAGAGGTCCAAAGATGGTTGATAGCAAGCGTTTATCGCCCCCGCCGTGTCCCTCGTGTGAGAAGTCGACCTTGATATTCTGGGGCGGTTGCCATAACGGATGTAGTGAGATTCGAGGTTCTCCCGCATTGGGTGGCGCACGAGTTCCATGAATGGATCCAGGGCCGATCTCGATTTGCTCTGGCGTTCGGTAGGCGCTTTCGACCACCTCGAGCTCAAGACGACCTTTTGAGCCGTTGAACATGACCCTGTATCCCTCCCATGGGCTGTAGGCCGTCAAGTGGTATGTCATGATAGCGCCGTTCTTGTATCGAACGAGAGCACCGACATCATCCTCGATTTCGATATCCTCGTTGAACACGTTTCGATCACGTTGATACCCGTCGTGCTTTTCGTGATTGACGTAAAGAGAGTGCATGGATTCGTCCTCTTCCATCCTCAGAGCGAAAGGATCGTGCTTCGCCTCTTCGGAACCAAGAGCACGGTCATAACTTTTAGCCCAGCCGTGTTCTGTCCCAGCTTTCTTCCCATAAAAGCCCGTTTTACCCATCGCGAACACTTCTTTCGGCTCAGAGTTCAACCACCATTTAACGAGATCTTGGTGATGAGATGATTTATGGCAGAGTAGACCTCCGGACTGGGATTTAAATCGATGCCATCGTCGGAAATAGTCTGCACCATGAGCTGTGTCGAGAAGCCACTCGAAATGGACGCTGAGGACTTTCCCAATTGAACCCTCTTGGAGAAGGTTCTTGACCTTCTCGTGCACAGGGTTGTATCGGTAATTGAACGTGACGATCAGGTGATTGTTGGTCTCCTTGACGGTCTGAAGAATCGCTTTACAATTTTCGATCGTCGTGGTCATCGGTTTCTCAGTGACGACTTTGATTCCTCTCTTCAGGGCGGGGACTGCAGAGAAAACGGGAGGGGCGTGAGAAATGACTGAGGTTAGAAAATGAGGGAGTGTAGAGGATAGCTGGATGTCTGTGCAAAGTGCAAAGGGAGGAAAAGGCACCCACTGATGTATTCATGATGATTCGCATCAACTGTGGTGACCACAAGAACTTCGACTTTCTCCTTGTCGAGCATCTCCTCGAACCGATCAAAGGAATATTCTGCCGCTTTCTAGAAGTGGAAGAGAAATAAAACAGTTGGAAGAAACGCGGTAAAGGATACGGAAAGGCGAACCGGTCAGTTCCAATAGATTAAGCAAATCGATATCCTATCAGTTAAAACACTGGGAAGTCAATGCGAGTCGTATGCGTTGAACACCATCAGTCACTCACGGGCTGACCAAGCTCTTTGAGAAGCTGGTTGTAGTACTGAACTCGGCCGACATTCGTATCACAAAGAGCGACGATCGAGTTTCCTGGAATGTGCGAGCGGTCGACAACTCCTCTCAGATAGAGTTGTCCACGAGAACCTGTACCGACCTGTTAAACGCTTTCAAATGGGTAGCGTCAGCGCCTGTCCTCCTTTTTGATCCCTTCATTCGTGATGTTCGCTTGTGAAGACAGAGATAGTCGTCACTTACGATCGCAGTCCTTCCACCCACAGTTGTGGTCTTCTTGCCACCGTCGTTAGTTGCCTGAGATTCGGCTGTCATCGTAGTTGTCCGTCTTGGTAATCGGAATTATGTTCGTATGAAATGAAAGGAGATCCTAGGCACTCAAGGTAAAAGTGATACGTTGATCGTCCCCATATGTGGAAGAACGAGAAGAATTCCTTCACCATTTGGCGGGAGAGATGTTCATGGCCCTTTTATAAATACCCTGGATCGATCACCATCTCATAGAAAAGGTGGCTTTTGCCTGACGGCAAGTATCTTGAAACCTTTACAAACGCCGAGATGGAGATTCGGGACACCGAAATCGCCGCCGCCGCTATACACCATAACTAACAGAGGTACCTGCCTGTATTCCCCTCTACTACGCATCTCATGCTACTAATTTGTCCCCCTTCCCGCCCGGGTTTCGGTATATCATTGTCCCGTTCCTTGCCGGCGCGCCAGTCAGGGGTGGGACGAAGGGCCCGCCTGCAGGGGAAGTTGTCGGCGGATTCAATTGACAGGGAAATCTCGGGCCGGAATGCAAAGCAATGAGAGACCAAAGAAAGATGCGGGATAGAAACAACTTACCAATCGGAAGCATGGACTGATCCACTGCCGTCTTGTACACCAGACTGGCCATTCAATATCCTGGATTACTCACGTTCACCTCGCTGATGTATGTATGTATGTATGTATGTACAACCTCGACTCACAAGCCTTGGCTACCTAATAAAAGCCGCTGCTCGTATCTGTAATAGGGTCCTGCTACAAGAACAAATGTATGAGAGTGTCCATGTGGGCAGCCCTTACGAAGTGCAACATGGTCTGCCATGTACTCGGCACGCACCCACAGTCCATCGCGGTTCGTGACCGCGAAAATGTCCCATTGTCGACATACAGCACGACGCGCAGCGCATCGTTCCCGTTAACGGCCCCCCCCCCCTCCCCACAACCCACCATCTCTTCAACCCGCACCCGCTCCTTTCACTCTGGGTGCATGTGCACCAAATGTTCCTATTTCAATAATGCGTCTCCCCCCCCCCCCCTCCCCCCCCCCCTCTCCCCCCCTCTCTCCCCCTCTCTCGCTCTCTGTCCCCTCTCTG
>JANGFI010001806.1:0-33536 GCA_025758705.1 Goffeauzyma gilvescens | reverse complement strand
CATGTGCCCCCCCCCCTGATCGCCCCCGTCCCCCCCCCCCCTTTCGGGTTTCCAGAACCCCGCCCCCCCCCCCCCTCCTCCTCTCCCCGTGCTCCTGGGCTGGCAAGTGGGACAGAGCGACGCGATGTTCCCCCCTCCTGCCTAATCTCATATCGTTTAGGCTCCGACGCGTCCTGGCTAGGAAAAGAAGGAAAACGGGCGATGATGGCGACGGATGGATAACTCACTCACTGACGGACAACTCACTTGATGTTGATGACGACGGGTACGAATACGATAGCTTCGAATGGAGAGTCACGATACTATCTTTGGCTCACGAAACATATCACGATATCATCCGACACACTGATATAGGATAAAATCAAGGATTCTCCAAACACGGCTGTGATTACAACAACGGAAAAAATAGAGTTCTCAACACAGCTAGTTGTTGCATCGACTCCAGTGTGACCAAGAATTCACAGCTAGTTGCCATAGACCGAACCAATCAATTGGAAAGCAATTGACGAAACAGGTCGCACACCGGCTTCAGATTGCAAGATCGTACAAGACCTTACTCGCTAGAGGGCTGTATTCTTGTGATCTCAACCCACCATCCCCGACGGCCCACACTTGCTCCCATCCACCCCAACCACTCTGCCCGACAAGTCTCTTCCGTAATCCTCTCATTGCTTTCAACATGCCCGTCACACGACCCTCTCTGGCCAAGCTGGCCTTCAAAGAAAAGATCCTTCAAAAGGGTGGGAAATCTTCCTCTGGCGACGCTCTTCAACGCCGCCTCAAATCCCTTCATGAGCAACTCAAGACTCTCGAACAAGACCAAACCGATATCTCTTCCCTCGCTCCTTTCAAAAACGATCTCATACACGAAACTGTACTCCTTCATAAAGATAAAGGCGTGAAAGCATATTCTGCTTGCTGCATCGCTGATATGTTGAGACTTTACGCGCCTGAAGCACCATATACCGAGAATCAGCTCAAAGATATCTTCCAGTTCTTCCTCGTTCAGATTGTCCAAAATCTGAAACAAACGTCAAGTGGTGTGGGGAAGATTGCAAAGAACGGAGCCGGGGGAAACGCGAGTGTTCAGAGGATAACAGATTTACCTTATTATAACGAGTATTACTATCTTCTGGAGAGCTTGGCGACGATTAAGAGCGTTTGTTTGGTAACAGATCTACCGGGGAGTGATGGGATGATTCTGGAGTTCTTCGAGGGGTTCTTTAGTATTGTTAGGTGAGTCAAACCGCATTCTTTATCCTCGTCTGCAGATGGGTTCTAATCAATAATTACGCCCCCCCCAACCCCCCGTCCCCCTTCATAACAGACCGGACATGTCGAAGAACCTGCTTCGATTCTTGCACGAAATCCTCACTGCCCTCATTGAAGAGTCTCCGACGTTACCAGACGGAGTTCTAGATTGTTTGTTGAGCCAGATTGAGACATATGCTGAAGTGAGTAGTTACTGCCAAACATCCCATTAAAGTCGCATCTCCCGAAACGCGGGTAAAATGCTCATCTGTTATCTCTACCGCAGACCCCAACCCATTCATGTTTCGTTCTCGCCACGGGTGTGATGCGAGTTACCGCACACCGCTTACAACGATACGTGCACCAGCACTTCCAAGAGATTCAAGCTGAGCATGCCTCCGATCCTACCGAAGAAGACATGAAAGCACTTGCCAAATCTCAAAAGCTTATGGTCACCCTCTTCCGATTCTGTCCCGATGTTCTTCTTAACGCCATTTCTCTGCTTGAAGAGAATCTGAGAGGAGAGGACCTTGATTTGCGAGTAATGTCCACCAAGACTGTAGGGGACATGTTCGGCTCTAAAGGTGGACCAAGCATCTTGTCTGGCACAGGTGGTACCACGACTCTTTACCGAACGACATGGCAAGCCTGGTTGAGTAGAAGAGCCGACAAAGCAGTCGGAGTCAGACTTGCCTGGCTTCAAGGTGCTGCCAAAGTACTCGTCTATCATCAAGAAGCAAGAAAGGAAATTTGCGCAGCTGTTGCTGAAAAACTCTCGGACGTTGACGATCGTGTTCGTGCGGCGGGATGCAAGCTGTTCGGCGAGCTCGATTATGAAATCGCATTACATCACGTCGAGGCGGACACTTTACTCATGGTCGGAGAACGTCTGAAGGACCGAAAGGTGAGTCGCGCCTTCTCCTTGCTTTCTGTCGTATGCGATATATGCATGGGTGGCTAACTTCGACACTTCACTTCCAGACCAGCGTCGGTTGCCAAGCTGTCGAGAGCTTAGGCAAACTCTACGGTGCTGCCTACCCCGAGATTGAGTCGAATGACGAAAGCGCCATTCGACAATTTTCTTGGATCCCCGGCCAGATCTACTCTTCCCTCTACGACAACCCATCAACTGCATTCCGCAGAAACGTCGAATTGGTCACTTTCCAGTCGATCCTCCCGCTGCCAGCAAAGGCTGAGGACGAGGCGGCTTGGGTTGATCGACTGATTGGCGTCTGTCAATACCTCGACAGCAAGGCATTCAAGGCGCTTCTCAGTTTGACAAACTTGATGGAGCCTGGTGTCACTCCTTGGCAGATCTTTGTCAAAACATGCGAAGTGAATAACGGTGGCGTCATTGAAAGGGAGGAGGAAGCCGTAAAGCTGCGACTAGCTCAAATCATCGGTTTCCTTTCGGGACTGTTCCCAGAGCCTTCTCAGGGGGAGAAAGCGCTACACGAGTTCGCCGATGCCAACGACAAGCGGCTTTACCAACAATTGCTCGCTATGACCGATATTCAGGCTGATCTCAAGGTCGTGATAAAAGCTCAAGCTGAATTTACCCGACGACTTGCACAGTCCCTACCCCAATTTGCCGATACTTTGGATATTATACTTCGGACGGCATCAAGATGGATCATTAACCGGTCTTCAATCGCCGAACTCCTTAAGCGAGCTGCAAGACCCGATTCCGATCCCCTTGGAGTTGCCGCTCAAAGACTTTTGGCGGCTGTTGCAAAGTACTGCTCACCACTTCTGCGGTCGCATGTCCCCGAGCTCTTGCTCGCCTTGGCCGACAAGAAGAGCGTCAGGACAGTCGAGGTCGCCATCCAATCGTTGGCTCAGGTTTGTCGAGCTGATCCTAGTTGCGTACCGAGGGACAAGTGAGTAATAAAATAAAAGCTTAATTCTTATCCCTATTGATACGGGCACTGATTCCCTGCGTAATTCTTGCAGAAAATGCATCGAGCGGGCCATCAAGCTTTGTACGGACGGCTCTGCGCGACAAGCCAAGTTTGCGGCCCGATTCTTGACGGCTGCCAAACAAAATGATGCCTGCCTGTCTGCGATCAAAGTGAGTTCTGAGGCAAATTTTGACACCGCACTCAAAATGTGATAGAGTTTGCGAACAAATACTGAGCAGCCTATCTCTAGGCCGCCATCAACGCCGTTAAGACACAGGACCTGGAGATCCTTCTGCCTAATCTCGCTGCGCTAGCGGAATTTGCCCATTCCAAAAGTCCGGCATTCGCAGCCAATGCGTCGGCCATAATCGACCTTGTGAAGACCAAGGTCATGCTTGGCCTTGATGACGAATCAAAAGTAGGTGATTTATCTTGATCGCGTTGCATGCCTGACCATAAAGCTGACCTCTGACTGCTTTGCCTAAACAGACCGAGTCTGGGAACGATCTCGAGAAGTGGTTAGCCTACGATTCCTTACCCTTGATCGATCAGGCGAAAGTCCTCTCCGTCCGGCTCTTGCGCAACTACTGCATGGGTATCGCAAGAGACGAAAACGTTCAAGACAAGGTGAAGATGTCTCTGTCTGTCCTGTTGGACTTGGTACAGAATCAGGGCCAGCTACGAGATGCGGATTCGCGAATGTGAGTCGTTCATAACTTACCTTGGTCTCCGCAACTACATTCGGCCGATTGAGTTGAGCTGTAACACTGACATTGACAACGTGTGATGCTCAGTTCGGCTGTTGCTGGTCACCTCCGATTGGCGGCGTCCCTTGCGCTGGTCAAGATGGCCTCCCATACCGTTTACGATGGGCTCATCGACAATGTTGTTTTTGAAGAGATTAGCTTTACCACTCAGGATGTCTACTTTGCGGTCCGACACGAGTTCCTCGCCAAATATCACAAGTACATCTCAAGACGAAAGCACACGTCAAGATGGTATATCATTCCGTTCTTGAGCGCCCATGACCCCGAGCCAGAGGTCCGAGAGATGGTGAGTGTCGGTCTTCCTTCCCATACAATCAATGCCAAATACTGATTCAAATCCTCACTCTCTCTAGGGCTCACGAATGATCCGAGACCTTACAAGGCGGATGGATGCGAAGATGGTCCTGGAACGCATCGAGAGGCCGTTTGTAAGGCTGCTCTTACTTCTAGCACACCATCCTGACTTTGAGAACACAGAAATCGAGGATTTGCAAGCGATCGCCAAGTGAGTGAAACTTGGTCAGAACCGAGCATTAAGTATGCACTGTCTAACATTGACGACGAATAGGTACATCGAACTCTATCTCGATACTGTGGCGAACAGCAACAACGTTTCCTTACTTTACTACCTGGCGACCGCTTTAAAGACTGTCAAAGATGTACAGGGTTCGGGCGATGTGAGTTGCTCGCAGCAAACCCCAAAGCTGACTCAGGGCTAACTAGGTCTGTTTTGAACGTTGTAGCGACTCTATATCTTGAGCGATCTTTCTCAATACTTGCTCCAACAGAAAGCCAGCACGCTGAATTGGACCCTGGGTACCTACACGGGAGAACAGAGATTACCGAGATCGGTCTTCGAAAAGCTACCGGCCGATGCAGCCAAGGAAGTGAGTCCGCTACTAACGGAACGTCGACGTGAAAAATGCTGTTCCTAACTTTCTACTATCCGCCGAAAGATTTCCAAGAAGAATTTCTTGCCGGATAATATCGATGTGTGGCTCCATGAGAGTAAAAAGGCGACAAAAGCACCCAAGGCCCCTAGGGCTCCAAGAGCGGTGGCCAAGAGACGTCTCGCGGTGCCCAAGCCAAAGAAGTAAGTCGGCAAAGCTGCTTGTTCTTTTACTGTACTCAGCTAATCGTGAGACCTTGCAGAGCGAGCAAGAGGCGTAGAAGGAATGACGGCGGCGACACCATCTTCGCTGAGACAGAGTCTGAGGATGAGGATGAAGGATATGATGAAGATGAGGCAGGAGATCACATAGATACCGAGCAAACAAAAATGGTCAGTCAGACAGTTGGTCCTCATCTGTTCAGGGCATATCCGATGACAGAACTGACTCGTGGTTTATATTTAATACCACAGGCTTCTCGACAGGAGCGCTACGCCGCACGAAGAAGAAGAAATGGATTCGCATCTTCGGATTCAGGCCTGACTGATCCTGAAGACGAGTGAGGCTGGGCCCCACCAACCTGAACGAACACTGATAGACCCCCGGTTTTGTAAAGACATGTAACCCTTTTTGGTCTCTCTGAACTCAATGTGGACTTTTCTCCCGGCATAATATTGCATTACATACTTTTGCTACTTATTCCGCAGTCAGAAGACGGACCCTAAGTTGTACTCTTATTCTTTGACGTGCGCAACCGCCATCAACGAACCGATGAATGTCAAGATCAATCGAGGTCGAACATCGACGATGTCCTCAGGTACCAAGAAGATCAACGCGTTCAGCTTTCGAGCAATGGAGATTGCAAGCTTGGCATTCTGCTTCTTCTCCTCCGCATCTCGTCCTTCTGTGACGAGCGAGTAGTCGACGTAACCAGGCTTGATACCATTGAGTAGATCGAGGAAGAAGACGGCGTTGCTGAGAGATGGGTCCTTGAATGACCTCATCGAAGACGTCTTGCCGCCCTTCTTGACGGTCTCGTTGGCCCAGCGGACCATATCTTGGTCTGAGACACCCTTGCCGTTCTTGGAGATGGAGGCGAGCGTTTTGTCGATGCTCATCCTGGAAAGGTTGTCAAGTGTGAGTTGCCTGTTAGCTTGCTGGTTGTCGATCCCTTGTACCAGAATGGGCGCAGTAATATTCCTCTAACTCACCTCATCAACTGCCATACCAGGCCCAGAACAAGAGTCTTGGTCCCATCCACGATATCCGCACCCTGAATACCAACAATGTGCATTCCGTTGGCCTTTGCAAGGTCGACGACATAGTTGTTGTTTTCGATAGCCTTGAATTTCGACAGCTCTTGACCTTCCTTGGGCTTTGAAACTCTTCTCCAGATTACAGAGCCAGGCACGACCTTGTCGAATCCTTGCAGCAGGATTGTTCCGTCCTTGAGATCTTCGAACAAGTTGTATACTCCAGGGTCTACATCGAGAGAGTTCAACCAGAGGGTGAACACCCTAGCCTCTCTTTCTCCCTCTGCATCAAAGTCCTCAATGACGGGTGGGGCCTCAGCCTCGGCCAAAGGCTCGAGTCCGGGATGGGTATTGAACAAGTGAGCTACGAATGCGAGGTTCAATTTCGGATTACCAGCGACGAGCGATTTGGGGGTCAAGAAACGTCGACAGTCGATCTTGTCTGCGTTCTGCAGGACTTGTTCTGCTCGTTCGTACAGGTCCTTGGTATTCAACGGGTCTCTCGAGCACTGGTTCGGTGCAAGCTGGTTGAGGAGAACAGTGTAGTTCTCACCGTCGGACACGTCTTTGCTGAAATTAGCGACTCGTCGAGGCCAATTCGCGGCTTTCAGGTGGTAATTGAACCATCGCAGCAAGATCTGATCAGGAGGAAGCCTCAAGAATTCCTCCAACGTCTCGTCATCTTCGAGAAGCCGGTACAACTCCGGGTGGACTTTGATGTCGATCTTAGCGAGCAAACCTCGTCGGATGACTTGCCAGATAAGACCCAGGATCAAGTGCTCTCGACCTTCCGAAATGTCCGACGAACCGATGTTGACAACGCTACATCCAATACCCTTGGCAGATGTGATGACGATGTTGTTGTTCTCGGTCATCTGGAACGCATTCAGCGGCTTCACTGCTCCTGTCTTCGCTTTCGAGGGTTTGTTGAGGACTCGCTCGTCGATCGTGTCGGGTACAGAGTCATTAATAAGCTTACAAAGCAGAAGACCATCTCGGCATTCGTCAAACAACTGCATAGTATCAGTAGGCAAAGGAAGGAGATGACCAATATCAGGATCTCCGGCAAGCACGCCGTTGATGTGGTCCGTGAACGACTGACGTTCATCATCGTTGATAGTGTGTTGGGCGTTCGTGCCAGCGGTACCTTTGACCGTTACTTTTCCCTTCTTGCTCTCGAGGTCGGCGACGTTGCCTTGACGAAGCAAGCTGTGTAGCTGCACCCAGTCCTCCACTTCGACTTTACCACTCGCGTCGACAGAGGTCGCTTTAAGAGCCTCTCGGGCTTGATCGTAAGAGACACCGCCGGAGGTTTGGACGGCATTGATGACGGTGGCTTTGTCGAGAGAGCCCTTGTCGTCGACGTCAATTCGCCTTCGAAGGAAAAGGTGGGGCAAGAGGTGAAGGAGGAGATGATAAACAAGACAAAGCAAGAAGAGTATGATCTGTAGTCAGTCAACAGACTTTCGCAATAGATGTCATCCACCCCCATCTTCCTCTGCCCAAAATACCAACTCTCCGAGGAAACTCACTTAAACTGATTGATCAAGTCCATCACCTCCTCCTGCTTGAACTCGGGATACTTCTTCTGTAATCTGATTGCCTGCATGATGGGCAGGTATTGCTTTGTTGTTTCTTTTCTCTGTTTGCGTTGCTTTCTTTGTGTTTAAAGCCAGGCCGGTCTTCAACAAGAACGGGGGCAAGAAGGACAAGGGAAATTGGCGAAACGATTCAGAGTATTCCTAGGATTGGTACGTGATTACAGACACTTGAAGCCACTGAAAAATGCAGAAGCTGATCGCTGTTGTATATGGATCTCTTTCACCTCCCTCCTGTTGTTGTCGTCAATCTGGGATTGATGATGATGAGCTGTAGCCATCTGAGTCACTGTCGTACCCCGCCCCCCCCCCCCCCCCCCCCCCCCCTCCTTCCTCCTCCCGGCCCCGGATCCCGCGTCATCGCCGTGACAGGATGAAAATCACGTGACCGGAATCAAGATCACACAGCCCCCGCAATTCCGTTGCATGCAGTCGACGAGATACTGGTTATACTTGAATGTTGAGAGGATGTAATTTCGAAGAACCCCTTTTAAAATGTGGAGATTCACGCTTGTGGTATCGTCATTGACATCCTTTGGTGAGTGGTACAATATGGGATCAGGTTCAAAGTCGGAGCACACCGTTTCAACGGGTGCGTTGGATCATATTCTGTTGACTTTGACAAGAGGGAGTCAAATGTACGGTATTAATCAGACAAGTCGTGCTGAGTATGCGGTAGGAGATCGAATCCTTTCAACCATGAGAGCAAGGAGGGTAGCAAAGAAAGTCTGTAGAGATATATAAATTCATACAAGAAAGAAATGTCGCCGTGCCAACAACGGAATTGGCCGTTCCACCTCTACTTTCCTTTGCTGTCAACAAAGTCAAGAGCAAATAAAGCAAGGAACGACCACCGAATAGTTAAAGCTCTGCTTCGTTTTGTTCTGAGAACTACCGGCAGAAGGAAGATCGTGAGAGATAAATGGATTGTGACGGAACGAACCGAGTGATCGGTCCGAACGACAACAAGAGCCAAAGATACCCCCTTACAATAAGGCGTCTGTGTACAATGAGTAGAAAAGAAGAGGAAAGTAGAGTCAAATGGAAGTGATGTAGTATAGGAGATGATTGAACGGTGTTTTGATATAGTTGATGGTTGTCGGTCGAACAAACGCTCCGCGTACCGTCCGTCCCTGCAACCACCCCCCCCTCCCCCATTTTTTTTTCAGACGGTGGGGGGGGGGGGGGGGGGTTTTGGAACGCGTGACTGAGTTAAGCTTATCATTGATGGGTTAGGGGTTGGCAAACAATGACGTGTATATTGCACCATGTCCGGTTCCCTCCGGTTCGGGGTTGAAAACAAAGGCGGGCTGGGCGAAGAGAAGAAGGGGGGTGGTTAAAGATCACGTGATTACGTGAGCCGAAATTTCTGGGTGTGTTGACCAGAACCACCGGTAGATCCACGTCGGGAGAGTGTCAACTCGAACTTTTAGATAGATAAGATGGAGTTAGATAAGATCGCTTGCTAATTCCCTTTGGCGTTATCCCCTGTGTTCCATTCTAGTATCAGAATAGGGAACGCTGTCCCTGCATCGTTGTCTGCACCATCATGGAAAAGGTTCAATTTCAGATCGAGGCGACTTTGCCGGAGCTCAAGGATCTTGAGGAGAAGAAGTTGTTCACCAAGGTAAGAACGATTTCTGCGGATTAAGCACCATATTATTTGCTTTATGCTGACTTCCAGACTGCTACTCTACCTTTTCCTATAATTAGCAAGAGCTTCATCAAATTACCCGACGCAGGACTCGATTCGAGACTTCTTTGATCAAACGTGTCGCCCAGAAAGAAGATTTCTTTGCTTATGCCGAGTATGAGATCGGACTGGAGAAGCTGAGAAAATTGAGATGGAACCGATTGAGTGAGTCCATCAATTCCTATTGCTCTCATAGGGTGTTCTCGAGCCTCTAATTTACTTGTCTATCTGTCGCAGAATACGACAAGAACCCGCCACCCCGTTCGATCTCCAATCATTCTATCAAGAGACGAGTCGCCTACATTCTGCGTCGAGCGAGCGACAAATTCCCGTACGACTTGGAGGTATGGATGGCATACTATGATTATGCAAAATCGGAGGGAATGACGAAAGTCGTTCGTGAGATGTTGACAAAGGCTCTCCAACTTCATCCCCTCGAGCCATCTTTGTACATTTTGCTCGCACAACAATATCTCGACCCGAACGCACCAGCACGCCGCAATTCCAACGAGAAGATTCATCGAACTCTCTTTTCTCTCGAAAACGTCTCTCCGGCTCGAAAGGCATTGCTCCTCGGCTTGAGATTCCTTCCCGCGGACCAATCTCTTTGGATCGAGTACATCAAGCTTGAGATCGGTTGGGTCGAAGCCCTCAGAAGGAGATGGAAGATCTTGGGAATCGCTCAGGATGAGACAGATGCAGGAAAGGCGAGCACGATGGAGGAGGACGTTCAAGCTGGTCTACCGAGAAGAGAGAATGGAGAGGAGGAAGAAGCAGATATCGGACAGAACGCGTTCGGAGAGACTGGTGAATCGGCAAGAAAAGCGATCATGCGTGGTGATCTCATTCAGACAGTGCTCAAATCCGCCTTTGAGAATCAGACGCTCGGAAGCGACTTGTCTTTCCACCAGGCATTACTTCGATTATTCCGAAGCTATCCGACAGCTTTGAGAACGCCACTCCTGCGGGCAGTATACGGGCAAATTGGTCAAAACCCAGTTCTCAGCCGGAACACTGAAGCTAGGAGGGTCGTGCTCGAAGCTGAGCTGTACGATCGCGATTACCAGCCCGATGAAGCACGTCTAGTCGCACCGCAGGACTGGGAATTGTCAGAAGGTGAAAGTATCCCAGTCGTCATTGAGGGAGAAGAGCTTGTCTTGGCACTCGCCAGCGTGGTTGAAAAGATGAGAGAAGCTCCGTCAAGTTGGACAAAGCAGGAGGTGCACAGTTGGAACGAGGAGGTCGGGTTTTGGTTGCTGAAATGGGCAGGTCGAGTCGCGGATAATGAGGACCTTCGAGCTTTCCTCTTAGCCAACCTGGACGAGTTATTACAAGATGACGTTCAACCGACAGCAGATCTTTGCATCGCCGACCTCGCTTTCTTGCAAGAGATTCCAACGGCCTCAAGCCCGGCCGATCTGCGAGAACGTGCCATTCGGTTCTGTCGACTTCACCCTACCAATCCGGAACTTTGGATCGAACGTATGGAAGCAGAGCTTCAACGATCGACACCCTCAGGTGAGCTTGCTTCTCTTTACTTGCAAGGCATGGAGGCCGTCGGCAATTCCGAAGGGTCCAGCTCTTTCTGGCGAGAGGCCATGACTTGGTTCGACCGACAGGCACAGAACACATCAAAAGCCATGCCCGATCACTGGCGACATGCTTTAACATCCGCTCAGAGTCGATCTCGAGCTGGAGAGGGCGAGTCCACGCTGTATTCAGACTTGATGGAAGCATGGATCGAGATTTACCTGCAAGAAGAGAACGATTGGGCTGATGAAATGCTCGATGAGGCACTGTCCACCCGATGGGACCTTCCTGTCCCTGCCATGCCTGCCGTATTTGACATGTATGCCGAATTGGATTCACCACGCACCCGTGAACGCCTCCAACGCATCTACGACAAGTGGAGAAATTCGGCGCAGTCGCCACTGAACAAGGTCGAAGCCGCTTTGACATGGAGCCGCTGGCTCTTGGTCAGTGCCGAAGGTGGGGCGAAGGAAGCTTACAATGTGCAAGATACTGTTAGACGGGAGATCGAGGCGATCCCGCTTGACCAGCGAGGTCGCTCCAAGTTGGAGATTGAGCAGTCGAAGAAAGCGGCGTTGGCAGCGCTGGAAAGTGGTTGGACAGATTTACTGAAAGAGGTTGAAGAAATGGACGATGGGAGTGAAAGCGAGTCTGATGAGGACGAGGATGAAGATGAGGACGTACAAATGAGCGATTAGCGCATCCGATACCCACTTTATCTTGTTTTGGATTTTATTGTTTAACGGCATGCATGCAGACTATACCAACGGAATAACGGAAATCCAGGCGATCCCACAAGAATGGGATTACATTTCAAACCTACTGATGCTCTCAAGAATCAAGAACGTCCACAGATAACTCTCCGCTTGTCGCGAATCTGTCTCTCGAGTAATTAACCACACTGTTTTGTTGCCTCGGATTACGCCGGTGTCCGTCCAAACAGTCGCGTCTGCTCACTCGCTTTGGTTTGGTCGACAAGACAACCAGGATCCATCCACTATCTGGATGACATCATGCGCAGGGGAGATTGAAAACCATATTCAACAGCTGATCCATACGTTATAGTATAGCCTGATTATTTAAAAATCAGCCCTCGTCTGGAACGGGTTCACATTCGTTGCTGCATGTTAACCGCGAAATCGAATCACGTTCCTCAATATTCCCGAGGAAGGCGCACGAGGCATAGTATCGGGAGCACCCCATGTCGAGACATTCCCAGGAAGCCTCTAATCAGCCATGCCCTCGGCCACATCCAAATCTCACGTCGTCATCATCGGCTGTGGTGAGCATTGCTGAACGAGATTTTGTTCCTGATATTGACTGAGCTGACCTTTATCTGTTAAGGCGTGATTGGGCTTACCACCGGATGTCGGGCGCTCGAACAAGGTCACGACGTGACCATCCTAGCTAGTGAGTGCCAACGTCGAGCTTCAAGACATAAAGCTGTAGAAAACTGATTTTCATTGATTGCGACTTTTCAGATACTCTGCCAACGGATGAGAAGAGCATTCACATGACAAGCCACTGGGCGGGAGGTCATCATGTCAGTCATGCTGGTAAGAACCAAAAGCAGCAAGGTAAGGCTCTAACGTTTCTAAAACTCTTGCATTGAGACGGATAGAAAAATACCAATGCTGAGGTTTTTTCTGCATTTCTTTTTGGCGGTCGAATAGATATGGATATGCGCACGTTCAAGATGATGTGGAAGCTATCGGAACAGGGGCACCCTGCTTCCAAAGCATTTCTGCGAGTCCCTCAGACCGAATACTTTGCACAGGAAATGCTGAATGACGTTGCTGGTCTATCAGCTATGCCCAACGTGAGTTCTATAAGCTACGGGTTTTATGCTCATCTGACATCACACTCGTCCAGTTCCGCCTGATAGACAAGTCAACGCTTCCAGCAGGTGTAGCCCAAGGTGTCTCTTTCGATAGTGGGTCTTCTAACTCTTCCTAAACTCCGTTTCCACCTGATCCACTTAAACCACCTGCCTTTCAGCTCTCACCTTCGATCCCAAGTCCTATCTGGAGTACCTGATGAGGAAATTCTCCTCGGAAGGCGGGATAATCCGCAGAATGAACCTTCAACACATCACTCAAATCCAGACCCCTCTCATTCGTAGACCTGCGTCTGCGATCATCGTATGTGCTGGCCTGGGAGCACGGCATTTAGGAGGTGTGGAAGATCAGAAGGTGTATCCGATCCGGGGGACAACGGTGATCATTCGAAACCCCGAGATCCGGTTTGGTATCACTATGCGGTCTGAGGATGGAACATGGACCTGTAAGTTGCAACATTCAAGATTTGGGAGGACATCACTCAAAAGCGATGCATTCAGTGCTAAACACTAACACCTGCTTAATAATCTAGACATCATTCCTCGACCGGACGGAACCGTTGTCCTCGGCGGTTACAAAATCGCCAACGATTGGACAGTAACAGCGAGCCCGAGGGAAACGGAAGATATCCTGATTCGAGCTGTCCAGCTCTGCCCGCAGCTGATTTCGTCCGACGCTGTTTCGTCGATGGCGCAACTCAGAAAGTCTATCGTGGAAGAAGGATGCGGTCTGCGCCCTGCACGCGAAGGAGGGATCCGCATCGGCCATGAGATGCGTAGTATCGGAAAACAAAGGATACCAATTGTATTCCATTATGGGTAAGCCTACAACGAGAAATTTCCCATTTCATTTCATTTCATTTCTGTTCCTTCAGTAGAATGTTCAGTGCTGATCTCTTTCTTTGTTTCCCTTTGCTGTACTATACAGTCACGGCGGATATGGCTTCCAGAGTTCGTGGGGAAGTGCATATTACTGCATGGTAGAGTTAGAGAACGCTTTGAAATCCCAAAGTCGAACTTCAAAGCTCTAAGGCAATCGAATTAGAGCTTGGCCTTGACGAGAGATCCACCATCGACCGGGATAGTAGCTCTGTCAGTAGTAACGAAAAAGGACGATGTAAGTTGAGTCAGCGGCGTTGATTCACCGGCAAAATGGGGGGGGGGAGGTATTCAGTAACCAGTAACCAGTAATTAACTCACCCGGTGATCCAAGCTCCAGAACGTCCAGAAAGGTACAGACAAGCAGCAGCAACATCCTCAGGCTTGCCGACTCGCTTCAGAGCCAGACCAGAGACAATCGAGTCCTCAAATTTCTCCAGGGTGGCATTCATCATCTTCGAGGGGAACGGTCCGCAAGCGAGGGTGTTGACAGTGATATGTTCGTCTCCTAATTTGGATGCGAGGACTCGGGACAAGCTGGAGAATAAGGCAAAATCAAAGGATATGAGTAAAGAGATGTGGAAATGGAAAGTCAACGTGAAGTTCAGGTCTGTGACTCACTGATGAAGAGCCGCCTTAGACGTAGAGTAGGCGTATGTCTCAAGGGCAGGTACCGACTCTCCGTTGACCGATCCAATGTTGATGACTCGCGCGGGAGTGTCGGCGGTCGCCGCTTTTCTAAGGAGCGGGAGGAGCTTTTGCGTTAAAGTGAAAACACGGTTGACGTTCAAGTTCATTACTTTGATGAACGCTTCGTCTGCATAGGAGTCGAGCCCTTGACCCCAATTAGCACCTGAGGATAGACAAACATATGATCAGTTCGAGAATCGATGGCGACTAGCACTATTTGCGCCTGCTCACCGGAGTTGTTGACGAGAACATCGAGCTCTGTTGATTGATGACAATGGGATATAAGCTTCGTTTCCTCCTATGCACCAGGGAAACCTTGAACGCTTCGATCTGTAAGAACTCACTCTGCTCCTTCTCGCCAAGCTCCTGTGCCAACCTCACACAGTCATCATATTTGCTCAGGTCCGCAGCGAGTGGGATACACTTTCCCGGGCCAATAGCATTCAGTCGATCGGCAGTTTCTTTGCAGGCCTTGAGAGATCGAGAGGCGATGTAGACCTTGGCGCCATTGGCAACGAAACCGGTGGCGATCTGATGGAAAGAGGACAGACGTTAATCCTGATTGACTTGGTATGATCTTCATATCTGGATATTACTGGATTTCACTTTGACTCACCATCTCTCCCACGCCTCTCCCACCACCGGTCACCAACACGACCTTGTCCTTGACACCAAAAAGCTTGTTAACATCCATTGTGGCTGTAGGGAAAGAGTGAAATTGAAGTCGAAATGAATTTAGTATCAAACGAGGAACCCGACAGGTAGTGATTCCTGAGTGGATTTCTGTTGACTAGTTTGAAATGTGTAGCCTTCAATACCTTGCTGCATGAGGCGTAGTGTTCCTCGGGCTGCCGTTCTTATTATTCATGATGGTCTTGGGTGAATAAATAGTGCGTGGTCGGACCTCCCGATCATTCCTTGATTCAACCCCGAAGAGCAAGCTGGTCGCTCGGCTAATTCATCGACACCCAAACGCGCCATCACGAATCTCCCTCCCCGTCCCAGAATAGCCGGCGAGGGAGAAAGGGGAGCGGGCAACATCAGATATACATGTCCGCGATATTGCGTGGCCATCGGATCATCAACATTAACGAAGGATTACCACCTCTTATACAACTTAAGCATGCGGGATCATCACCATCAACGACCCCTTGGATTCCATTTCCGTTCATTATCCCACCCCCACCCTCCTTTTCATTCGCTTCACCCTCTTATCATATGGTGAATCAACGACTTGGCTATTGCTACTTGTTCCTCCTGTGACGTTCCCTCAGCGTCAAGTGCGATCGTCGAGTCCTTCAACAACACGCACTCATCCCACCACTTGCCTGTATTCTTCCACACTACAGGATCCTCTCTTCGAAGAGGACAAAAGTCTCGATGTTCATCGACAACGTCCATCGCTCGATGTGGTCCAGGTTGATCTTCCCGCCATCTGAAATTCCAGAGCCCAACTTTACGATCGCACAACTTGCAGTACAGGATATCGTCTGTCTTCGCGGAATCTGGAGAGCGACTGCTCTCATTCATTGTAGATTCGGGGATTTGGAGATCCCCACCGATGCTCTTCGAGTTATGGAGGCCAGTAAGAGGTACCCAGCCAAAGAATGCCAGAACGGCTGCTTTCTCGGAAATGGGGCTGAAAATGGCGGGGTCGGGCGAATCCTGGTTAGCAGACGTGAAGTGACGGACTTGACTCATATGAAGATTTTGCACGAGGTTTGTCAATTGTGTTGGTGACTGTAATGATGGAAGAGCGAATGAAAGTCATGAATGTCTCAGCAGGGTGCCTTAATTGGGGGGAGTCATGTGTCCTACTCACTAATGGATGCGCGACCTCGACCACTCCCTTATCCACAATCTGATCAGGCGACATTTCGAAAAACCGCTTATTGATATTCATGGCGATTGCTGACAGCTGTGCTGAATGCTGAGGATGCTTGGCAAGTAACCACCGAGTCACATTCCGTGGTGTGTGGTGTTTTCTCCAAATACAAGTCAATCGATGGGCGAGACTGAGTTGGTCGGCTAAAAGTTGGATCAAACGATCTTTTAGCTCGTTCGATAATTTACCGCTGCCATCTTTATCCAATCCTCGTAGATTCAGTCGATCAGTCGTCGCTTTCAAATCCCATTGCACACCACATTCGAGACATTGCAGGCCTTCTTCCACGCCGGCTGGGCCATTGGTCCATCCAAAACGCGCGACGTTGGCCGCATTCAGCGCTCCAGGTTTAGGAGAGTACGTCGAGAGCTGATAGGTGAGGAGTCGAGCATGATATGCAGAAACCGAGGTTGGATCGGCGAGGGCAGTGGGGTTGGTGACGCCGGAGGATGTTGCCTGTTCGGGTGCATGATCTCTACTTTTTAGTGCCAGGCGGGGGATAAGAGAAGATTTTGTGTCAGCAGTTTCTCCCTTACGACTTCCTGTCGAGGACAATGGTGTGTTGAGACTGGTTTCCCTCGTCGGCTATTGCTGGTTCCCCCTCTCAGACACATAGAAACAATATTTTCTGGAGACCATGTGATCACCGAAACTCACCTTGACCTCCCGTCCCCACGGGCGTTTTTTCTTCTCTTGGTTCTTCTTCCCTCTCCCTCTCCCTCTCCCTCTCTACCTTCTTCTCTTGCGTCCTTTCGTTTCCTCGCCGACTCCTCTTCATCCGTAATATTCTGCAGAAACTTAGCAAACGCTCTTTCCACACGTTTCTGTGGTTTAAGCGAGATGGCAGGAGAGAGGCAAGGAGAAGATGGGTTGTTAGTCAGTACTGCTCGCGCAGTCAGATTTAAATACGCCGCGACTGGATGACCATTTTCCCCTGCTTAAAACAAAAGACACGACCGACTCACCTGTGCTGTCGAGAACGTTGTCGATGAGGGTGATGGCACTGCTTTTAACACAGGCTCATGCGATGTCATCGCAGGAATCAAGTGATGCATAGGCGGATGTGGCTCGTTCTGATGGGTTGTAAAAGGTTCAGTGTGTCGTTTACACGAGGAGGATTGTGTTAGATTCGGCTGTAATATATCTTCTACCCTATCCTGTATCTCTTCATATTGTCTGTGTCTCTTCCTCTTCTTGTTCCTGTCACATCTGGGTCTGTCTTGCATTTGATTTTCACTATCTCCCCGAACTAAACCTAACAGAGTAAGTCGGCCTGAAAACTTACCGGTTGCACCTTCCCCAGCCCTGACGATCCCTCTCCTACATCATCGTCATCATCCCAGCCCGACCCCCACAACCAGTCCCCACCGAAGCCTGCGCCTATATTTCCATCTGTAGCTTCGTCCTGTCCCTGGGATTTCAGACTTCCATCGCTGTTGCCGTTCTCATATAGGAATCGGAAGATCTCTTGCAGGTCGAAGTCGGCGTCTGACTGATTGAGTTGATCCATCTGTGGGTTTGCTATCTTTATTTGAGGATGTAGTCGGAATGAGCTGATCGGGACTGGTTCTGTAGTTGACGCGTGATGGTGGATGCTCGTCGTTATGATCTGACAACAGAGGCGAATGTAGCGAAGAAATGACTTAAAAATAGTGCGTTGTGCTGTCGGTTGTGAAGTAGGAGCTAATTACGGGCACTTGAGGGAGAAGAAAAATTTCCTGTGTGAAGGTTGGGAGAGGGAGAGAGTCAAATGGAGATAGTAAAAACGATCGGGTGATTAGACACAAGCGGTCGGTCCTCGTAGCCCCGGGTCAGTCGCGTCAATTAGTGCCCTTTCTCTCGCGGCACGGGTGTCGTAATCGTTGGTGTTTGCAGAGGTGCCGAGCGTCGGTTGGGAGAGTGAAGAGGGAAAAAGGCCGAAGGATACAGGATGCACGATCATGAAGGATCTCCAATTTCTGCCTAAGTATGGATCAAAGTGTTAACGATGGACCATCACCTTGATCTCAACGGTACCATCTCGGGAGCGTGCTCACACTATATCCATCCCTCCTGTGTGATTAGGTCAAGCCAACGAACAGGGGGAAGTGAGATCACAGCAGAAGGTTTCACGTGATGAGATTGCGGCAACCAGGTTTGCACATCACGTGATCCAGCCCCCCCTCCTCTCCTCCCGCTACCCGCTATGTCTCCCCCGAAGGAGAAGGAGGAGAGGCCGCGGATCCGCCAACCTTCACTTCGATAGCTGTTCGAACGGAATCGCAACGAGGGTATCAGAGGGATAAGCACAAAAGGGAGAGAGATCAAACGTTGGTCTTCTAATTGCATGGAACAAACCTTCTTAAAGATCTCGAGGTCAATGCAGCTCAAAGCTACCTGGTTCGCACCCCTTTTGTTCCAGACAGTCCAGGATTCATCGAGCACGTAAAGCGCATCAGGTGGTCTCGCAATCCGTACCAGGGTCCCTTGTCTCCACCTGGAAGAGCTTGTTCATGACCTGTAGTATGACATTAGCCCTCTGACCTGCCTTGTGCTATCATGAACCTGGTCTACATCCTGGGTGAATATCGTGCCATGAGCTCAATTTCGAACCCCATGTCGACGTTCCCTGTTGGCTGATGGCAAGCCGTTGTTGCCATAGATGCACATCACGTTTCATTATGTATTCTTCTAGGGCAAAATGAGGCCCATATGCCTACATGGTTGACAAAACTAGATCCAGTCAATAGGACCATCCACCCACTCACCCACGAATTCAATCGCGGTCCTCGATCGGTCTCCATCTCGGCACCGGCACCTCATCCGAATCATAATCCCCTTCATCGTAATCCTCATCTGAATCCTCCAGCCCTGGCGGTCTTCCCCCAATAGGCTTATGTAGAGGGTGTACAGGTTCTTCATCTGTATCAAATCCATCTCGATCGTCGTCCATTTCATCGCCATAGATGAACCCGTTTTTCGCCCGTTGATCTGTTGCCCATCGCTCATCTCCAGAAGCAGCATCTTCGTCTTCGGGGTAATCGTTTCTGTAGAAATCCTCGTCTGACGAAACATAAGAACAGGGGACGGTCAGTCAGATGCAGTGGGAATGAAGGAATAATCGGACAGGCAAGCAAAACAAACTCACCATTCGAGTCCTCGTCTGCTTCATCGCCTTCCTCTGTATCACTTCCTGGATCATTCTCCTCATCCAAGAAATCGTCAAGACCGATAAGAGCACCAATCATACCTCCTGCCTCAACCGCTGTTGAATCAGACGTCCCCGATGTAGATGCGTCTCCAACCAGTGTTTCCGGGTCTTGGTAGTACAAATCGTACACCCAATCTCCATCCTCATCGACTTCTCTTACGACCGGTGTCATTTTCCGAGAAGGTGGAGTGGAGGTTATGAATGAACGTTGAGCGGAAGAGAGGGTGTGGAGAGGGGGAGTCATTGGGGGAGGACCGATTGGAACGGGACCTCGATGTCGAAGAGGGGTTGGCGCTGTTGGTTGAGGGTGTCGTTGGGGAGCTACCGATTGGCAGGGGAAAGTGGAATAGCAAGGTTAAAGACGTCAACTACGAATTTTGCTGAGTATTGACACCCGAATTGAAGAAACACTCACCAGTCTGCTTCAACATCGGCAAGAACTTTTCCAAATCACTCATTTTCACTTCACCTTCCTCCTCATCTTCGACTTTGTCCGTTTGTGAAGCGGCATGAGTAGATCGTATGTCTTCCTGTGGTGCTACTGTTTCCAACTGGGACGTCTGTTCAGGACGAGCATCGATGAAACGGATCGCAGGACTACTGATAAAAGGAAAGGAAAAAAGACAAGATGACGCAATGATGCAGATGGCAGAATCGAAGTCAGATCCTCAAATCCCCAAGCGAATGGAAAAGCGAGCGACCCATTCTCGATGGAACTTGACTCACCTCTCCCGCGAGTCCATCCTGCTCGACCCATTCCTCCTCCGTCCCTTCGCACTCATCAACCGATTCCGACTTCCGAGACTAGCGATCCTTCGTGTTTCAACAGCGACATTCCGAACGATCTCATAACGACGATTCGGGGGCGCTGTCGCTTTTGATTGCACTTGTGTTTCAGTTGCAGTTGACGTTTTTGTTGTTGATGTTCTTGTTGATGTTGCTGAGGACGACGGTGCGGGAGAGATCGATTCCAAACGGATCGCTCCAGGAGCGGCAACAGTAGAAGTAGAAGCAAATGCCGAAGGAGACGCCGGTTCGGCACCCCTTGTAATCAGGCTCTGGATGTGTTGCTGCAATGAGAACAGTGTAAAAGATGATGTCTTAGTAAAGGCTCACACAGTTAAAGCGTACCTAAAGCATCCGACGTGAAAGACGAATAAGACAGAGAGAAGAGATAGGAGAAGAAAGCATACGTACCTGTAACGCATGACCCTCAGCTCCTTGGCCCTTCCAACTACTCCCAACAGTCTGAACAAGTCTGAAAACACCTCTACCTCTGCCTGCAGCCGACGATGTCGATCCCGGTGCTGGCTGGGCTATATTTGCACTCGTGCTCGTGCTCGTGTTTGTGTTTGTGTTTTGTCGTGTACGTTTAGGCGCTCTGCTTTCGCCCGCTTCGACGACTGAGGGGCGTGATCACCATAGTGAAAAGGGGATACGGAGGGGGTTAAGTCGATGAACAACTCACAAGACCTAGGATAAACAAGATGTTTACAATGTATTAGTCCCTCCTTTTACTCACCCAAAGAAGTCAACGGAGCTTCATTCGCTTTCCTCTTGATCCTGATGATGTTCAGAGGCGCCGTGGATTGGTACGACATGATGCTGTGAGGTGGGTTTGAACCGTTTGTTCCCCCGCTTGCTAATGTTAGAGGTGGAGAGTGTCGCTTTCTCGTGAGTGAGGTCTGGGAGAACGGTATACGCACAAACTGACCATGGATGGATTTATTCGATGTGTCTAACCTAATTGTCAAGAAGTTGAGCTTTTCACCTTCTCTCCCTTGAACTGAATCAATAATCATTTCTCGTGAATCACCCCCACCCCCTCCCTACCTCTCTCGCCGTTAACCCGGTCCCGTCGGTCGTCATCCCAAACGCGCGTGAGAAATGGTATCACCCGCGGATTGTTCCCCGGATAAACACGCGCGCGTTGGGAGAGGGAGAGAGGCGGAGACACCGCGAGTTCCCTCGGTCGCGACGACCCCGACCTGAGACTTGTTCCTCGACGGATTAAGGAAACGACGGGATCGCCCAAAGGACAATCAATAGTTTGGGTTTAGTCGACGCCGTCGCTCTGATCTCGGAAATCGTGGAAACAGGAAGCGACAGTCGATGGTGACCACGGAATGACAAGGGCAGAGAGTCACCCCGGAAAGTTTGATCTGAACGGCAGATAAGGTGAGTCGCAGGTGATGTACCAACAACATACAATCAATCCCTTTATCCGCTTTAGAAATTTAGAATATTTGAAGAGCGAGGTTGAGCTCGTAAATGACCAATACGTTCATCCAAACTTCAACTTAGGGAACGAAACGCTAGAAAAAAATAAAGAAGGACGATCGACCATCGCCCCCGACTACGGCTTCCTTTTCTTGCTCAACTCATACACACAAAAGAGCGCACACGCTTCCTGCTTCCAAGATGGATATCAGACAAGCAACAGTGAGTGGACTTCTAATTGACGTAACATGGGAGAAAAGGAAGAAACGAGAAGAGATAAACGGGGCTCGACTATCGGACCGGAGTGGTCTTTCCTTCTTTCCCATTTTACCTGGTCCGTTTTTGTCGTGGGGTTATATCTGTGACTAGATCGCTTATGGATTCTCCATATCCCTTGTGTCATATCTTTCTCTCTGCTTCTTCCACCCCTCCCCTCCCCTCCCCCTTCGCCTATTCACCCAACCCGTAACCCGAGCAGATCGAAGACCTTCTCGGCATGCAAAATGCAAACGTCCTCAACCTTCCAGAGAACTACACATTCAAATACTACCTCTATCACGCTCTTACCTGGCCTCAGCTTAGCTATGTTGCGGTGAATCCGAAAGGAGATATCGTTGGGTATATTTTGGCGAAGATGTGAGTTCAGGTTGTGCGGATTCGAGCATTCGGCGACAAGAATGGACGGGCAAGATTTAGGTGAAGCGGGGGCGAGTCGTAGCATCTCTGGCTGTGTAAAAATCAGCTGGAGAAGAGACGAGCAGGGGACAAGAACGTTCAGATGTGCGCACCTTGCAGTCTTTGAGGAGTGCACCTCCCGATGGTTTCGGACGGCTTGTGGATAGTGTAGGGCTTGAACCTCCAGGCATGAGCTGGTCGCATGGAGCAAGATATACCTCGAACCGGCCTACTGTGCTTCGAGTCTGTGCCAATCTTCCCGAGCAACTGCATTGTATGACCTCTACACCTCTCCGAAACCCGTCTACATCCACCGTTTACTCACCTCGTCCTTATTCTTTCCCTTCTCCCTCATCGGAAACCTTCGAACCGTAACCACAACCTGTCTTTTAAACTCCTCAGGGATGAAGACCCCCCCGACTCCAAAACAGGCCACGTGACTTCTATTTCCGTGTTGAGACCGTACAGAAGATTAGGTATTGCGAACCGGTTGATGAAGCAGAGTCGTGAGTGTTTCCTCAACTTCTTGCTCCCCTCTGCCTGCCCCTCGCCTCTCTGTTTGGTTTTGGTCTCTGGTCTGTCTAAAACGGCCATCTATCACGCCCGAACCCGCGAATACTTCGACTCAGGATCGTCTAGATTAACGAGATTCTAGCTGTGTCCCATTTCATGTCCCATCTTACTGATCGTCGCATCTCTCATCCTCTTCCCACTTCGACCGCATCGGACAGAACGCGCCATGGCCAACGTCTACAGCGCAACCGACGTCCGTCTGCATGTCCGACAATCGAATCGTGCAGCTATCGGCCTGTATAGAGACAGTTTAGGATTCGAGGTGACTGGGGTTGAGAAGGCTTATTGTGAGTTTTCTTCTGCTTTCGATATGGGGCAATCTTGAGGAGGACCGACTGACTGACTGAAACCCCCCAACCCCCCCCGATTGCGTTTTGGCCACACAGATGCGGACGGAGAATCCGCATACCAAATGAACCTCAAATTCGACAAAAAGGAGTCAAGTTAAAAAAGGTCATGACACGTGCCATGATGAGAGGATGAGGGACGTGGGATAGAAGGAGGGGAAGGGGGGGGGGGCAAGATGTCTAAACGGCATGAACCGAAACGACACATCAAGCGTCGAGTCGATGGGTCGGTGTCTCAACCACGAGAACAACGAGGACGAGGACGACGTTCACAAAGATTTCGAAACATATCTTCCTTCTTCTCCCGACATCTGAGTTTCGACATCATCAGGAATGTAAACGGAAACGGAGACGGAACCGGAATTCATCGTATTTGTGAACGTCTACATGGTCTCTTCTGAAGGTTGTTATCGTTATCGACGACAGAGAAAGACGAGTTAGATCAGAATCAAAATCAAAATCAAAGTCCCAAGATAGAGGAGCATGAGAAGATCATAAGCATTAAGCATGAGCATGAGCAAGGCAGACTAATACGAACGCATAGAACGCAGCCTCGATAGCATCATCATCATCATCATCACGATTGGTCGCCGCAAACATGCCGCGGAGGTCGGCATGCAGCATGGACGACTATCATCACCAGGAGCTCTGTGGTGTCGTACACGCGCCGCGCCGCGCCTCGCCGCCCCTGGACGGACTGGACTCTCTCCTCTTATGCGGCGGAGAGGGCGCTTGGCGGTTGGCGGTTGGGCCCTCGCCGGGGGAAAAGTTTCCAGCGAAGCGGACATCCTGTAAAGTACATGGCGTATGCATCATCAGTATCGTCATCTACCAAATCCATGGTGTATACAATGGTTTCTTTATCAGTGGTCACACCAGGGTTAAGAAAGTTGAATTCTCGCAAGCACAATAGTGAATTTCATTCAAGCAATCATCGGGTTTTTCTCTTCTCGATCTTCATCTAGTTCAATTCAGGTGAGTTTCCGTTTTGTTCTACTCCGCTCCACCTCCCGGCCTACCCTTTGTCTCCTTTGGTGTTTCCTGCAATCACCATGAGGAATCTCCCTGTCATTTGACTGCCTTCCTGGCTTTACCTCGCCTCAAATGAACCCTTACTGACCGCTTACTGATTCACGTCGTATACCATCTACCCCGCAACTCAGCCAGCTCCTTCACACCTCCACCCGTTTGGCATTTCCCACTCACAATCCTCCGTTTTCCCTCGTTTTGAGAGATCCCAACTCCAATCCTACATCTACCCCACCGTACGTCCATTTTCATATCCTGTCTTTCTCTCTTTCTCTTCTCTTCCTTTTTCTGTTTCTCTCTCTTGTTCTTTCTTTCCATTCGTCACTCCGGACGCTTTGCCAACGTCCTTCCTTCTCTCCCTGTCTGATCCTCCTCGTTATCTCACTTTCGTACCCATGCACTCCGCTCGTCACCTCCTTACCCTCTAAAACCCTTTTCCCACACCCATCTCCACCTTTCCTATATCGGCTATCTTGCCTGCTGCGGTCTCCTTCTCCAAACCCTACATCCATCCCTTCCAATCTACCCAAAACAACCCAATATCATGTTGGTAACTCTCCATCATTTGGGCGAAAACCGGTTCCCCTCCTTTTCACCAACCATGTGAAACCTGAACCTCGAAACGAACAAAACAATGGATCTCATCTCCTATCGCTCGGGTTTCCCTGTCAAAGGACCATCAAAATCGTCCTCACAGTCAGATCCCCTTTGATCCGTTCCCCATATCGAGCGAACCCCTTTCACTCGCTCACCACTCTCGAACCCTGAAATAAGATCATTTCCGATCACCATATATCAAAGGTCCAAGACCCCCTAATCCAACACTAAAGAAACGAAAAAAGAACGAGTCATCATGTCTGACGACGCAGCCTCCACCACTCCAATCACCGCGATCTCGCATAAACGAGAACGATCAGTCTCTGAAGAAGGTGAAGAAATTTCACCGTCTTTTACTAAGAAGATGAAGAACGAGAGCGAAGAAGGAGCTGCTGCTGCGACCGCTGAAGGTGAAGGTGAAGTCGAGGTCGATGCTGCGGTCGAAGAAAACGCGAAGCCAGATGTTCAGATGGTTGATGGAGAGAGTGTTAAGCAGGACAGGTGAGTGAACATCTGCCTCTTTTTGGGAGCACTCCCTTTGTGGTTGTTCTGCCCCCGGAATGGATATAGGCGAAGGGAGTGAATCCAGATCACGGACATCACAAAGAACGCTTGAACTAACGAGTATACCAAATATCCCTTGTTGACTTGCTTGTTGACTTGTTCTTCAGCGACGAGGCCAAGACGACTTCTGTGATCGCACCTCCTGAATCCGCGGCTCTGCCTGCTACTCCCTCCGTAGCAACGACTGAGGCTGCCGCTGCCAGTGCCGCCGCCAAACCGGACCCTTCTACCCAGACCATCAACATGCGATGTCTGATCGTGACCCAGGACGCGAGCATCATCATCGGTAAAGCAGGACGACACGTTAACGAGATCCGAGAAAAATCGAGTGCCCGTGTGAACGTTTCCGAGAGCAGACCTGGAAACCCCGAGCGAATCCTCTCGGTCCAAGGTGCTCTTGATGCTGTCTCCAAGGCATTCGGTCTCATCGTACGAAGGATCAATGATGAACCGTTCGACGTTCCGTCTCTCCCTGGCTCCAAACCCGTAACGATCAAGTTCATCGTGCCCAACTCTAAGATGGGGAAAGTGATCGGGAAAGGTGGTTCCAAGATGAAGGAAATTCAGGAAGCCAGTGGTGCGAGGTTGAGTGCGAGTGAGGTCATGTTGCCTGGATCGACTGAGGTGAGTGTGGGACGACGTTTTCCATCGTTACTGCCACATCAAAATTTCCCCAGCCTTCAATCACTGACATCCAAAATAAAAATCATACCTGCCTTCCACTATCCTTTACACACCACAGCGAATCCTCTCCGTCGCCGGAGTCGCCGATGCCATCCACATCGCCGTCTACTACATCGGCAACATCCTTCTCGAAGATCGTGATAACCGATCGGGTGGTGGCGGCGGGATGTCTTCAAGCGCTGGCCAATACCAGCCGTCCGGCAGTCCCGTGACGGCCGGTGGAGCGTATGGCCAGGCACCGCCCAGGGGTGGTGCTGGTGGGTACGGAGGTGCACCAGGTGGTGGTCCCGGTATGCCGCCAGCAGCTGGACAGGCTGTGCAGCAGTTCTGGATTCCTAACGAGCTTGTTGGACCGAGTGAGTGATCGCCCTTCCTCCTCCGTTTTTGTTCTTTCGTTGTTTTCCCCCCTGTATCCCTCCTTCCTGTCCTTTTTGCCACTCATTCCTTCTGGACCTTTGTAACTTCGTTGCCCTCTGTACTATTATCTTCAACAACCAAAGACCGTATTGACATTGACCGTTTCGTATTTTTACCCCAATAACCTCTCCTCTCCGATCCTCCTACAACCATTTTCCTCTCTCTTTTGCCCACTTCCAGTCATCGGCAAAGGTGGTGTCAAGATTAACGAGATCCGAACGCAATCGCAATGCACGATTCGAGTCACCGACCCTGGTACGCCTGCCGTCCCCGGGGGTCCCGTCTCTCCCAACGAGCGACTCGTCGTCATCCAAGGTTCACCGATGAACATCAACACCGCCGTCGCGTTGTTGCACCAGAGGTTGGAGCAGGAAAAGCAGAAGAAGGCGATGGGAGGAGTCATGGCTTGATCATCTTGGTTTCTTTCTATCTCGGACATCCTCCTTCTGGTTTCTCGTCCTTTCTTTTCTCTTCCTTTAGTCCTAAGGGGCCCTTCTTTTTCTTCCCTTCACAGTTGAGCTTTTTTGGCCTGACTGAGAATGACAAGGCTGTGATACAGATGGAATTGACAGTGAATATCTTCGAATGACTCTACCACTGCTGCTCTCGGTATCGAACCGGTAGGGATATCACGAAAAAGCACATATACGGTCTCTACCAAGAGTGTAACAGAGACATATTGAGTAAAAAGTGGATGAGGGATCCAAATTTCAAAGACATGACAGGTGCAAGGTATCCCGACAAGGGACAACTGGAAAAATCGCCCAGAACGACATAAAAACCAGATTCCGACGGCCGTCTTTTCCTCACAGTTTCCCACTTGGTCTTTTCTGGAATCTCCTCCCCTCATGCCCACGACAACTCAAACTCGTGGCGATCAACGCAAGGTGTAGGTTCTATTGCAACCGTCGTGCATCCAGTGTCATTTGTGCATATGTTTAGAGGATAATGCTTTCGACCATAGAAGTAAAACAGAACTGACATCAAAATGGAGGTATATATAAAAAGAGTTGATGCTCACGACAAGGAAAGACAAGAAGGTCACAGATCAGAGTGGCATAAGTTTGCAAAGGTAGCTAGTTTCTTTTTCAGACAAATTGCATCTCCTGCATCTACGGCGGCAAGATTGGGTAGTAAAACTTGTGCTGTTATCCAGCCAAAATAAGTCACCCTTCACATGGGCACCATCACCATTGCCACTTGGGGAAGGAGTGTGTCCAGCTGGACAACATAAGTTTTATCTGTTGAGGGGTCGTAGAGTTGGAGTATTGGGTTGTCTGGATAACCATATCTGACATATAGCCAAAGACTGCGATCCTCATTGATGGTCTGATCATCTTTCAACTGTACAATAACAGGACCCTTTGAGACCGTAGACCGTGCCAGTGAAATCGTCAGCTCTTCAAGTGTCTTTGGGATCAACTGAATGCAGTCTGTACCAGTGGCAAAATTATACGCTCCGCGTGCTAAACTTTGAGGTGTGTTGATGGAAGTCACATCAATGTTCATCCCCTTGAGGGCATCCTTGACCTGTTTGGAGTCAAAAGCGCTGACTGCAGCCCCTACCCACCCAACCGGAAAGCCCCAGAAATCTCCAAAGTATTTTTGGTCAAAGGACACTGTCAAGGGGATTGCAATACTGTTGATGGTGGGGTATATCTTTGTTGAGTATGTTTTGCTAGCTGGGTCATAGGTGGCCACTTGATCAACACCCAATTTGCCTTTGAACAGACCACCACGAATATAATCGATTTTGGCCCTTGAGGGGGCGGTGGGTGAGAGGGGGGGGGGGGGTTTAGAGGGGTTGCGAAGATGGTAGGTTTTGAGGTCAGCCCAATGAGACTCGATTTGGAAGTTTGTCTCTCTCACTTCCAAAAGCAATCTGCCGTTGCTGCAAGAACAGTGCCTAGAATGGGTCTCTCGTGAACCACTGTAAGATTTGGAAAAGATTGGTCGACTGATTTTAGCGTGGTAACAAACTAGATGATGTGTAGCAGAAAGCCAGATGACTTACATGCCGATGTATCCGAAGATTCTGGTGAACTAAACCAGAGAGCTACCCATGGAGATGCTGCGTCTCCACCCTCAGGGTTTGGTATGCCTGAGCAGAAACAGAGAATCAAGAGACATGCAGTCAATGAGTTGTGGCCGTGACAGAAGGATGAGAGGCTAAATGGACTGACTGAGCACAGATGTTGCAAACAAGAGGCACGTCAACAAATGAAGCAGCATGATGTTTTTGTTGACAGTTGACTGATGATGTAAGTAATGTGTTGCTTCAAAAGTGAAATTCAGTTGCAAATCACTGTAATATATGTGGTGTAGACTCCAAAAGTCTTGAAGTCACCTGATATCTGAGAATTTGCTAGTTTGGTTGAGGGTGAACTCAGGTACAAAAATACTGCGCATACATTACTATCAAGAGCCCCTTACACACTTTCTTTTGGAGAGACCTTATAGATCTGCTCCACATCTTACACAGATGCTTCTTGCTCGTGAATCAGGCATCTTTGGACTCGGGTCAAAATGGCGTTAAACCCCTTTGGTTCAAGGAGATCAACCCCTCTTTCCCCTAGCTCGTAAGTTCGATTGTTTTGGATCTAAGTAAATTCGGTGGCGCAATAGCTCAAAGCGGTTGAAACCATGCACCTCCTTTGTCAGTCCGTACCAAGAAGGAGAAATATGAGGGGACTTTCATCTCAACCTTTCATGGTTGAAACACAGTTCACCAATGATGTGGCGTGAGAGCCGGGTTTGTACTTGGCCGTCTGTTTCATACAGGTGCGGGCGTCAGGCAGTGTGGCAAACGGGAGTGCTGAGAAACATCTGTTTTTTTTTTGTTTTTTTAGGATACTCGCCCCATCTTGGCTAGCAACGATATGTTTTCCCTTACACGATACATGTGAGTAATGACAACACGCAAAGCCAATCAAAGACAATGAACACACGTTAAGGGATAGAGGGGTATCTGACTATTAAGAAAACACAAGCTCGTAACCGGTGGACATCGTTCGGAGGCGCGCGGGGGGGGGGGGGGAAGGGAGGGAGGAGGCACGTGAATTACAGCCGCGGTGGATGTTATGTTGCGTTGCGTTGCGAATGGTTGTTGGCCCTCTCTGGGTTGTCTGTCACGTCCGGCATATTGCCATCTTCACGCCGGCAATGCCAGTGTTAGATTACAATCCGTTACGTAGCAAGTTATCACAATCTGATACTCTGGGTTGTAGATAGAAGTTCTCAGAAGCGACCCATATTTCGAAATCGGCCAACTAGACTTGCTGTCCTCGTCGCGTGTTTCTCGTTTCAGTATATTCCGGACACGTCTCCTTCCCTGACAGGATCATTTTAACGCCATGTTGCTCAGCTTCATCCCCTCCTTCTCGTCGTCTTCGGATGCGTCTCACCATCACCATGTCATCAACGTGTTCGGCCATTCTGTAGGTGAGTACAGACAGTAGCCTGTAAATTCCCTCTCTTTTCCAGTTCTTGTTTCGGCTTTCTATTTCCCACTTGTCTTTCTTTCTTCCTTCATTTTTGTCTTCTCGCTTTCTTTCTTTTCCCTGGTCGACCTTTATGACCTAACCGAAGCGGGTAGACGTGTCCTCTTCCTCCCTCCCCTGCCACCGTCTATTTTGTTGCGGATTGTCCTGTTACTTCCTTCCATTCCCTTGTGTTTCTTTTTTCTCTGTCTTGTGTCAATTCCTGTCCTATTTGCTCTCATCTTCTGGTATACGACCGGATGGCGTTCCTCCATACCGTTCTTCCCGCTTGGTTTCATAATCAAATGTCCGTGAACTCCTCGCTGACCCGTCACAATACCCTCTCGCTCCATTTCACAGTCATGGATATTCCCCTTCCTGCACTCCTCCTTTCCACCGTCGGTGCCATCTACCTGATCGTCAAATTGGTCAACTATCTCATCTTTATTGTGGAAACATTCGCCTTCAAGGGGATTTCTCTCAAGCGATTTGGAGCTGGTGTGAAAGGAGCTAACGGCAAGCGAACCGGACAACGATGGGCTGTGATCACTGGCCCAACATCCGGAATCGGTCAGAGTTTCGCTCAACAACTCGCCGGCGGCAAGAACGGTTTCAACATTCTCTTGATCGGTAGGCGAAAGGAAGCTCTCGAAAAGTTGGAAGCCGAGATTAAAGGAAAATACAGTGTGGAGACCAAGAGTGTCGCGATTGACCTGGCAAGGACTACCGCTGAGGACGTCGAGTCTTCTTCCGCTTGGAAGACATTGGAATCCACTCTGGATACGATCGACGTCGGTGTTCTTGTCAACAACGCGGGTGTTTCCCATGAGATGCCTGTCCCGTTTGCCGAATCCTCGCCGGAGGAGATTTCTTCCATCCTCGAAGTCAACATCCACGCCGTTCTCCGGCTCACACGAACCGTCTTGACGCGAATGATCGCTGCCCAACGACCTGCACTTATCCTTAACGTCGGTTCCTTTGGCGCTGTCATCCCTTCACCTTACTTGTCCGTCTACTCTGGTTCCAAGGCTTTCCTCGCCACTTGGAGTCGATGTCTCGCAGAAGAAGTTAAAGACCAGAACATCGTCGTCAGATCCATCATCCCCGCCTTCGTCGCGACGAAGATGTCCAAGATTAGGAAATCGAGCGCTCTCGTACCGACGCCGGATGACTTTGTTCGATCGACACTCGGTTCCATTGGGTTGGCTCGGGGTGCTCAGGGAAGGTTGCACGAAACCACGCCATACTGGAGTCATGCGATCATGGATTACGCTATTACCGCTCTCGGCTTGACTAACTTTGCGATGCGATACAATGGAAGTGAGTGTCGTATGTTGTTTTTGCTGCTAGGAGTCCAATAAGACAAAAACAGCGCCGTGGAGATCCAGCAACAGTCTGGATATCTCTCCGGTGTCTTGGCGCGGCCCAAGTCAAGTTGTATCCCTTGCGGTGCAAGATCTTTCCAGCATCGATCTTCTTGCAAAAGGGATATACTCTCCACCTGGCCACGCTAGGGATATGTTGCTTGGCAATGTAAACATTGAAACATAAGACTGACTTCCCCATCCCCTTTTTTCGCCTTCTTCCGTCTCTTCCTTCTCTTTTTTTGCTTTTTCTTACGTCTGCAGACCTTCAGAAGGATATCCGAAAACGGGCTCTCCGAAAGAAGGCGAGGGCGGCCAAGAGCCAGTAAAAGTGTGCGTTAAACCGGTACTGAGGAACCTGGACTCCGATTTGTGCAGATGCTGGACCGTTGAGACTCTCAATTCGGGTTTCAATAGGGTCTAGCGTGTTGCCGTCCTTGCGTTCGGGTGGGAAATAAAGGCTAGGAAGGAAATAGCGCATGATTGAAAGCAAGATAAAAGACTGGCGACTGGCTGGATATCATACAGCCATGTTCATCCACTTGATCGTCCTATCACATTCAAGAGATAAACTGATGGAAGGACAACGCACGGAGTTACGAATCTAGAACTCATGTTTAGATTCGCCCGAGCGAAAATTAGAGGATAATGTGTCCGATTTCATGGACTATGCGATCCGTAATGGATTCCAGACGCCATATGTCGAAAGAAACATCGATTGAGAATCGTATCGTATCAAAAGAAAAAGTCTCTGGAGGTCCCTTTTGAGATCCCCGTCCTGACAAGACGTGGAAGCCAACACCACAATGACGACGACATAAGAAGTCGGTAATGGGAAATCGTAACTGATCTAAACTCATAAGAAGACAATTCGTTTCCGGTGGTCGAAATTTCTGAGAACGATCAACGACGGTTCGGTGAGCACGGATCATACAGATACTTGTACGGTTCTGCGATACGATATGGGTCATGTGCATGTTATACATTGTGTTACAACCTGGGAATATAACGTCCGACCCCTGTCCTTTTCTTGCCATGTACTCTTGTGTCCTACCGTGTTATTCAGCCATCGCAAATGGAGGGCATTTTATTTATACAACCTGGGGCGGCGCCGCAGCCCGCCACAAATAAACGTCTTTCCCATGTCTACGGTTTCTCTCGTCTCCCGATCTCTTTCAAACCGATTTCTCGAATTAACAACACTTCCCACCTCTCCCTACCATATCCTTTATATTTACCGTCCCCCTCCCCCTTCCACCTCTCCTTTTCCCACCGTTACCTCCAACCGTGCTCCCGAAACTGCCCAAGCTCCCAAAACTCAACCTTGAGCTACTCCCCACAGCGCGTAATTGACGTTCCCCAAACGAAACGCCTGTGCCTGGTTCGTCCGGGTCGAGGGTACCGGTTTCCATGAGGAGAAGAATGGATTGGGCGGAGAGAAAGAAGGGTTGGGCGGCGTTTTGGCCTGTTTTAGATGAAGTTTCGATGAAGAGGAGATCTGTCGGTGAGTGAAGCGCACGAGGCAGCAGCCAGGGCAGGCAGGTACGGAAAGAAGGAAATAGAGCGATGAAAGCGAGGATGTCAGTGGTTAGATCAATGGACCCAACGAGGATAGCACTACGGGCTACCAGGCGGATTCTCCACGCCCTGCCGCCCTCGCCGCGCGGCGCCGCGCCGCAACTCGGACACTCACTGTTCTCCTCAGCCCACCTCTGGCCTTCTTCATATTCCACCTCCCTCTCCTCCTCTTTATCCACCTTATTCCCTACGAGAACGACGACCAAATGTGGGCTTGCCATAGCCCTACAATCCTTCAACCAAGATCCTAGATTCTCAAACGTCGATCTACTCGTTATATCGTATACGAGGATAGCGGCTGCTGCTCCTCGATAGTATGAACGTGTGACTGATCGGAAACGTTCTTGACCGGCTGTGTCCCAGAGTTGAAGTTTCACATTCACGCCTCCTGAGCCACGTGAGGCTGAGGCAGTCTTAGAAGCAGAGGCAGAGGCAGAACCAGAGCCACCGAGCGTGATCGTACGTGAATTGAACTCGACACCGATAGTATGGGGTGAGTTGGAACGAAAAGTGTCGTGGATGAAGTGATGGAGGAGACAGGATTTACCGGTACCGGATTCACCGATGACTATCATTTTGATGAGGTAGTCTGTGGTGGCGGCGAGCCGAGCCGAGCCGAGCCGAGCGCAGCGAGGTGAGGTGAGG
>JANGFI010001805.1:185-33489 GCA_025758705.1 Goffeauzyma gilvescens | reverse complement strand
AAAAGGGAAGGGGAAGAAGGGAAAGATGTGAAAATCGAGATCAGACAGAGGTGGGGAGGGGGAAAGAAAGGGGGGGGAGGAGGGAAGAGGGAGGAGGGAGGAGGGCTGATACTGTAGCGAGGCGAGGCGAGTCCGGGGTGACGAAATCGGGAAAGTGACAACGGAAACAAAGTGAAATGAGAAAGAAGAATGAACGGATAGCAACGGTGGGAGGGACTCGCTCGCCCGGGAAAACCACAGCACAGCATAGCATAGCAATCAACTGGTGATCAGCCCACAATACACGCTTACTAACGTTCCGTTCCCCACTGGTGGCGTGGGTTGGTTCAGGCGAAAAAGAGAAAAAGAGTGATGGAGATGGAGATGGAGATGGAAACAAAACAAAACAAAACAAACCAAAGAGAGACAGGGAGATAAGGAGACCGGAAAATCAACGCATACCGTTCATGTAATTCCAGTTGACGTTCTGTCCGTCCGTCCACTCACGTTGATCTAGTTTTTCGGACGTTTATTTTCTTGGCCCCAGAACGGCGACATTTCATCATCATTCCGAATTACTGGGCCCGGACCTTCCTTCCTCCGCCGACGACCGAGATCGATGAATGGAACCCAAGGATACGTCTGTAGTCTGCACATCGCTGTAAACGTTGTACGCGGCAGGAGGAAAGGCACGACAATGCGATAATGGCAATTGACACGAACACGAACACGAACACGAACACGAATACGAACCCAAACACAAACACAGACACAGACACAGACACAGACACAGACACAGACACAGACACAGACACAGACACAACATTGACAGCAAAACATGCTTGTCCTCTGACACCCAAGAATTGTTCCCGTCCCTTATCTCTATTCTATCCGACCATCACCAGAATCAACACCGCCATCGACATCGATATCCAGAGCGGAAGGGAGAGCACGCGCTAGAACGAGTCACTATCACAATCACAATCACAATCACAATGGCCAGTGCGCCGCACTTCAACCCTCCATCCCAAACTCAGGGACTATGTACCTCATATCCTAACGCAATTCCAACAGGATTGACGAATATGGACAGTCAGCTCCTCGCGGACGGAATGTCCCGTCTTGCTGGTACAGGAACAGCAGACGTACGCACATACAGTCAAACAGGTCAAGCGTCTAGATATACCAGTTCTTCAGGATACGGTTTAGGATCGACTTCCAATCCGACACATGCACAGGCAGGAACACTGACACAAACACAACCACAAACACGAATCACTGCACCGATCCAACCACTCGGATCCCCCATTTCGCCCACCTCCTCTTCTTCCTCCGTCTATTCATATCCCTACGCTCAAAAACGCCAGCGACTACCTTCAACCTCTTCTTTCTCAAACCCTGCTCAATACCGCCTCCACGTCCTGCCCCGTGAATCGTCCCATACCCACACACAGACTACACGGACACACGGCGCATATGCACAGGATGGATACGATGCGATGATGCAAGTGGACGTGGATGTGGATGCGGATGTGGATGTGGATGTGGATGTGGATTCATATGCACATCGTCCTCTTGTCGCAGGTGGAGGTCCATCCGGAGTAGCGGGCACAGGCGCTGGGGCTGGCAATCGATCTTCTTCGTCGTCGTTCTCAGATGGCCTCGAGATGGGACTCAAAATCGAAACCGGTCTCAGGCCTGGAAACACCTACACCAACTCCTTCCCTTCAGAAAGCAAACAAGGAGGCTATCCGGCGCGATATGGCTTCGGGGGGACACCGCTATCACTATCACTATCACCATCGACTTCTACCTCCATTCCTATGCCGCCGCCCGTCTCTTCGCCGTATATTCGTACAGCAACTTCAACGGGACATCAATATCAATACCACTATCCAAATCAATCAGACGTTTCACCAAGCGTCGCAGGAGGAAAGGCAGGAGGGACAGCAAGGATGGCAACAGGAAGTGCTACTGGGACTGGGACTGCCGCTGGTCCTTCTTGGTCGGTCTTGGTCAAACAGCAACCAGAGAGAGCGAGACTATGTTCGTTTAAAGAGGAAAATGATACGAGTGAGTCCCGCAGCTTGTCGTTGGTCCACGTTGCATGTCTCACATCCGGCCAGAATTTTAGCTTGAGCGACGACTGGATGGAAAAGAAGATTGCGAAGCTTGAGGCGGGGCGGGGCGGCCGGGGGGGCGGGGGGTATCTTATCTGTCATAGCGTTTTCGTTTGTTGTTTACTGACCCGATGTCTGAACCATCTTTGCATGAAACAGTTGACCGGCGTCCAGTCGACCCTCCGCCAATCGTCCAGATTATTATCGACTCGTCGTCAGTCAGGTGGGTTTTCTGTTCGCCTTGGAGATAGAGAGAGAATCGGATCACATGCTTACTTATCCCGACAACCTGAATGCACTTACCTCCCCCTCCCCCTTCGCAGCTCGATCCTTGAAACCGATCAACTATTCGTGAAAGTGAACCTAGTTTCCAACACCCCTTCGACCGACCCCTCCACTTTCCCACCCGATCACGACCCAACCACTCCATTCTATCCCGAGATGAAGCTTCTGCAAGGAACAGCCGCCACGACGGGAGAAGCGCTTCAAACGCCAGAGAGGCTGGTGGATCTCGAAGGGAAAGAAGGGGTGTTCTGCGTTTTTGGGAAATTGAGTATAAGGATGCCTGGCGTTTTCAGGTTGAAATTCGTCGTTTATCAGACTATTGAGTGAGTTGTACGATCCCTTCCTGTCTGGATTGACTCTCCTCTCAAGCCTCTTACTTACTTGCCTCTTGGTCCTTTGTGCCCCGCTCCCTGCTTTTTTTTTTTTTGACCTTCCATCAGCGACGGCGTCGAAGAGGTCGCCTCTTGCGTTTCTGAACCGTTTGAAGTCTTCTCCCCGAAACTGTTCACAGGGATGAAGCCAAGCACAACTTTGACTCGTCACTTTGCATCTCAGGGCTGCAAGGTAAAATTAAGGCAGAGTGGCGGGTATGGCACCGGTCCCCGAAAACGAAAGACCGAAGATGGACAGCAGCAGCAGCAACAGAGCGCGAATTCTTCATCATCGAAGACACAGAAAAGGAGGACTTCTTTACATGTGCAGGAACGATCCACCACATCTGCAAGGGCAGACAACGTGATAACGGATCCCAACTCAGGCGCATATTTATATCGAAATTTCGCCGATGACCAGACCGACTCGGACTCGGTACCGTCACCAAGACGGCGACCGTCAGGCCTCTACAATGGTGGCTCGCCTCTAGCTCCACCTTCCGCACTCTCAAACCACCAAAATCCTTCCACAACTTCATCCAACGATCACAATCAACAATTTTCTCTACCCCCTATCGCAGCTGCCGTCGAGCAATCCTCTGTTTGGTTCCGGAACGCCGGCTTAATCTCCCTCGAAAGAACCTCCTCCTCTTCTTCTCCCTCTTATTCGTCCACCACCAACGCCACATCCGCAGGTTATCACGGCGGCCGCGAATTCCGAGACGGGATACGACACGGGGGTGATGATGGGTTTATGCCCCCGATGTCATTTGGGAAGTTGCCCAAGATGATTTACGATGGGATTTTACCGGCGACACCGGGTCCAACCATTTTTTCACCGACAGACTTGAGTGGGTTCTCGTTGAAAATGAATTCGAACTCGGTGACCCCCAGTGGTAGTGCGAGTCATTTATTCGCGACCGGTGGTGGGACCCGGACAGCGGAGGCGTCCCCAAAGTCATCGATGATCCGACCGCGTTTTTCACTTCCGAACAGCAATACCACCGCGTCCAGCAATACTGCTTCGGATGGACCTTCTCCTTCTTTCAGTGCTCTCCGACCGTTTCGACGAAACACTGACGAAAGTGCTTCTTCAGGCGAAGCAAGGAGTCATGGTATCGCAACCCCAGCACCTGTGGATCGGATGAGCTTTAGCAGTGATGGAGACACCAGCAGACTGCCACGAATCGACTCCTGGGATTCGCAGTCACAATCACATGCGCATTCGCTCTATCGAATCCGAAAGCAGGAAGACGAAAAGGATATCATCTGCCCCATCGTCGTCGGCAGCATCCATCGATTCTCCAACGCACTAACCTCTGGAAACCTAGAATTGAAAGACGAGAAACCTTTCGACTTGCATCTCCCTCAGCCCAAAAACAGCGGTAGCGGGACAGATTGCCACCAGCAAGGAATGGAGGCCAAATTTTCTTACAAGTTGGCACATGGCAGCGACATCGAGCATCCGATCAAACGGTACGATATAGACAAGAAGGAGATCGCTGTTGAAAATATGGAGTGTATGGAGCACGGACAGAGAATATAGAAAATAATCGGGAGAGGATGAAACAGGGAAGATGGATGAGATAGTACAACGGCTACAGGACAGCGAAATCGAAGTATAGGGCGACAATACGTTAGACAGAACGCTCACATAGAAACATAATTCAGGAACACGCAAAACCTGGAATCGACGGCTTAACTCGAGAAGGTATGACGTTAAAAGGGCCAGGTGGAAATACAAGCAATTCAAATTCGTTGTAGGATTATCTTGATGATTGATGATTGATGGTTATTCCACTCCCTTCCACATCTCTCGGCTCTCCGCGATTATGGGTTCTGAATTTCTCTGGACGAATCCTTGTCCAACGCACGCCTTACTTGAGTGATGAGAGTTTGTTCGAGAATTGTAATTCTGATAGAGCCATAACTTCTTCGGTGATGACTACCAAAGCTTTAAGGAGCAACGCTCTTTCCGGTGTCCACCATTTTACCTAACCAAAGCGCGTTCGCGTTCGGCGTTCGCCCGATGGCTGAGCTGAACCTCGCGACCTCTCGATTGAAGAAAGAGGGTTCATCAGTATATCGAATGGAGATTCCGGATGAGTCAACCAATCTTCGTTTATATACCATTTTGTCCATATGAGGATACAGTCAGCCGCAAGCGAGGCCCCGAGCGTGAGGAACTCTCCGCTGTTGTTTGGTGCAGGTCCCTCAATCCTATCTTTCCTCCAACGCTCCAACGTCTTGCGTCTCGACAATACAGGATCGTCCTCATCTTCGATCCTGGATTTGACTCCACTTGGACGATCACGATATCGGATCTTGATTCGTTCTCAACTTCCATCCGCTTGAAACTAGCCTAATAAAAGACGGAGACCATACTCTCAAACAGAGCAGAGCTCGCCTCTTGATGCATGGCAACACATAGCCCGCTTTCAGAGGAGGGAGGGTCCTCTTCCCAATCTACTGCCTCACCGTGTCCTACCACCCAAATTGTACCGCCGGCAACATCCGCCGACTCTTCCTCCACTCCCGCTCCGTCGACCCCTATACGGTCTCCCTCGTCTCGTTCAACAGTAGCAGAGCTCAAAGCCGCTCTCGACGCACTCCATCTCGACACCAAAGGGAAACGAGAAACACTTCTCCGTCGTTTAAACGCCGGGATTCGTAAAACTGTCTCTCCTGAACCGGTTCCACCTGAATCGAGAGGAATCGAGTCAGAAGTAGCACCAGGAGCAGGCTCAGGAAAGCCGAACGGGGTTCTGACGAAGAGCAGCTCGGGGTGGAAGATGCAACGACAGCCGCTTCGGAGGTTCTTGGTATTGGACGTAGAGGCGACGTGTATCAGTGATAAGACGGTGGAATGGCCGAATGAGATTATCGTGAGTCGAGTCGAGTCAAGCTGAGTTTATGCTCGTTTGATTCTTCTTCTTTCGATGTCATCCATCTGGAATTCCTCAGGAAATCACGTTTTCGATTTAGCTCTGACCTGGCTTCCTACTATCACTTTGTCCCGGTTTTGTACTGCGATATTATCAGGAGTGGCCCGTCGTCCTGCTCGGATTCGATGATGATGCCCCCACCTCTGATCCCGAGAAACATCCATCGACCTCACCAAATGTACCCTCCCCCTCCGCTGCACCGATCCTCCGAGTCCTAGACACCTTCCAATCCTACGTCCGTCCCACGTGGTCTCCCAATCTCTCAACTTTCGCAAAGTCACTCACTGGGATCTCTCAATCGACTGTCGATAGTGCACCGACGTTTCCAGAGGTTGTCGAGAAATTTGAGGCTTGGTTGGAGGGGCACAGGCTGTTAGACGAACGAACCGGAGGGCTGAGAGGGGATTGCTGTTGGTGTACGGATGGACCATGGGATCTACGTGATTTCGTGAGTTTTCCGAGCTATCTACTCCTTCTACTATTCCTCTGTCAATAGTTCAAACAATCTGATGTTTGCATATACTGATATCGAGTAATCTTGACCCTTCTTGCCTGCTTACCCTCTTAAGGTTCCGAAACAACTCTTCATCACACCTCTCCTTCCACCGGCATTCAAATCGCCTTACCCAAAGTACTTCACTGGACCCTATATTAACGTCAAAAAAGCAGTACATACCGTCCTTTCTGCAGAATGGCATCGACTGCACGATTTCCCTCAATCATCCACCACTTCTACTTCCTATCCTCGTCTCTCCACCGCCCACGTCGCTCGCCATTCTGCCTCTCGCAAAGGTTCATCCCGCTCCCCCGGGTTTTACCGTACCATCCAAGGTCAAATCGAGGCTCTCAATCTCGGTCAATTTGAAGGTCAACAACATTCTGGAATAGATGATGCGAGGAATATTGCGCGAGTAGTTCAAGAGCTCGCGAGGAGAGATGTATTACTGGAGCCGAACGGGGAACTTAGTCCGAGTATTTTTGGCAGGAAGTGGGATTGGATGGGCGGGAAGGCTGGAGAGGTTGTGTGGACGAGGGAGAGACCAGGCAGGATGTGAGTCGGTTGTGAATGGAAGTTGGCTGATAGGAGGTTGTACGATGACGATGAATACTTGAAACATGACTCGAGATATCTAGCACTACAACAATCGGTCTTCGGGAGCGGTTTAGCCACCAAGGAAAAGGAGCAAGAAACGGAAACGGAAAGGAGGGAAGAATGATGGCAAGGAGAGACCTTGGGTCGATTATCTGACGCCATGACATCTTCCCCTTCGTTTTGGGGAGGAAAATGAGGTTGGGGGGGGGGGGGGGGTAAGGGTCGACGCTCGTATTCAAACGTTACTGCTCCCTAACCCCCTATCTCTTCTTGCTCCATGATGGTTCGCATGAACTATAAACCTCGCATCAATACAATTGTAGTGCCTGCTAGTCCCACTGCGTGGTATCGGAGCCGGCAGATAAGAACCATCCTCTGTCGGATGGCACAGGGCTGAGAACTGGATGTCCATTGATGCCCGCCATAGCCATTTCTATAGAATTCCGAGGTCGGTCAGAGCGACGGGAGAGCTCGCGTTCCAGGGGAATACCAGCGATGTCGGACAGGACGTAATTGACTGCTTGGTAGGACTGTGGGTTGACTGTTGATGTCCACTTGGGAAGAATCAGAACGCCCCACCTCAAATTCCTTGGAAGTATAGGGCAGAATGGAATGACTGGTAGGACGGAGATCTTCCCCATTAATTTCTTATGGGGGTGGGTATCTATACGCTGGTGCGAAGTTGAGACCATCACCTGATAGTCGGTACATTTCAACAATGTTGTGTAGGGGTACTCATAAAGATCACCCGGCGGGAGGGGAAGCCGAAGGGGGGGAGGGGCTCTAAGCACTTACTGAACCTAGTTCCCTGATCTTCGGCGACCTGTCGAGCGTCATTCACACATAAGGAATCAAACGCATTCCTGTCATTCCCAGACTCAGCCACTGGGGAAACCTCAACGCCCTCATGCTTGAGTTCACAGTGACTCATGAGTTTTGGTATGTGGATCTAGGGATTATGATATGTGATTGACTCATTGAAGCTGGTGCAGCGGCTACCCATTCCAAACAGTATTCCCAGCTTTGGTTTACCGAGCGATACTTGGTGATAGTTATGCTGTAACCGGTGGTCATACCCATGGTTCGTTTGGATCGAAGTAAACGTCAGAGCTGAGTAAGAATTTCTGCTTCTGTAATACGGTCACTGCCTTCTCCCTCCTCGAATAAGGGGGCATTTCCAAAATCCCACCTTGTACAACGCTGCGTGACTGTCAGAGGAGAAGAAACCTTTGCATCTAAAATGGTTTTCAAGATCAGATCCACAACCGTTTCATCCGAGCACTCGCTTGCCGTAGTCTGATATTCGTTCATGGTGGTGTTTGAGCTGCTTGCTGCTTGAAGTCTGCTTGCGGGATTCGCATATCTTGCGAGAGAAGCCCGCCTTTTTCGGGGTCTCAATTTGGACAGCTACACAGAGACAAATCCAAGGTCAGACGATTCCACTTGGTGGGGTGATTCGCCGGACAGAGCATATAACAAATGAATGGTACCTCCCGTCTTTATGCTCCAGGGACATATGATGGGAGTGGCAGGGAGATGTGGACAAAGGAGGGCCAGGGGTCCCTTTGCCACCGATATCTTCCAGTCGCAAGGGGTGTGGGTGGGGGGGGGAGGGTTGTCCACTTGCGTCTCTTTCACGTGATCTTTCTCTGACTCGGCGCTCAAAAAAAAGTCCGCGCGGGGGGGGAGGAGGAGGCAAGACGCGGAGTTCAATGTAAAGTGCCCCCGTCCCCGAAAAGGGGAAATGGCCTGGGGTATAGGGATAACGACAACTCGAAGAATCAATATCCCTCTGACTCGCAAAACGGCTCCCACTAATCAAAAGGTTATTATCGGATAGGGCGACGATCATCTACGTTCATTATCGTTCGATCTCAGTGGGTTAAAAAGCTATTCACCACACCATCAAATATTATACGTCTTGATTGGATCCGCGCACCTCGCTCTCACGTCCACCATTCCACTCACCATCCCTCCATTCACGCTGGCTTCTCGATCCCTTTCTCGACTCCTTGCCCGCTCTTCTTCACCTGCCTCTTTCAAATTCACTCCTAACTTTCGAGCTTTTCACCACCGCTCGAATCACCACTCGACACTCACTCACTACCTCCCCCGCCAATCTTTCACCACCATGGTTACCTCCACTGAGTCGTCGGCCCAGGCCATTCCGGAGAAGTATGCTCTTCCCTCCGTCCCCGAGGTCGCCGGAACGGAACCTTCCGCTTCCATCTTTGATGCCTTCCGAATCGCCGCTGCACAAGTCGTCTCTGAAGCCGTGGATATCCCTATCGAGAAAGCGTACGAAGGTGTTGATATCGGGAAGAAACAAGCTGATTTACACGTCGCCATGCCTCGATTCAGGTTAGGTGGTAAGCCCGACCAATGGGCCGAGAAGGTTGTAGCCCACTTCAAGCCGAGTCCTTACTTGACTGAATGTACTTCCGCTGGTGGTTTCGTTTCATTCACGATGCACCCCGATAACTTTGCATTCCACGTTCTTCGACAAATCCGTTTGGTTTCTCCTCACGCTAACAACGGAGAGTCTATCAAGCCTCTCGATGAGAAGGCGCATACAAAAGGCTACGGAAGCAATTCGAGCGGCAAGGGGAAGAAATTGATTATCGATTACTCGTCACCGAACATCGCTAAACCATTCCACGCCGGTCACTTGCGATCAACTATCATTGGTGCTTTCATCGCGAACCTTTACGAGGCTAACGGATGGGAAGTCATCCGATGGAACTACCTCGGTGATTGGGGTAAACAGTTCGGTCTTCTCGCTGTTGGTTTCAAGCGATACGGTTCTGACCAGGAACTTGAGACTAACGCCGTCAAGCACCTGTACGACATCTATGTCCGAATCAACGCTGAAGGTGAAAAGGACGCCTCTATCCACGATGAGGCCCGAGCTTTCTTCAAGCAGATGGAAGACGGTGATAAAGATGCTCTGGCACTCTGGCAGCGATTCCGAGACATGTCGATCAAACGATTCGAGCCGACGTACGCTCGATTGAACATCCGATTCGACAACTACAACGGAGAATCCTCGGTCAAGCCCGAGTACATGGACAAGGCGATGAAAGTGCTCGAGGAGAAGAAGATGCTCGTCGAGGACAAAGGGGCCATTCTCATCGATTTGGAGAAACACAAGATGGATCGTGTGATCGTCAAGAAGGGTGATGGAACTTCGATTTACATCACTCGTGATCTTGGAGGTGCAATCATGAGGATGGAGGAGTACAAGCCGGATAAGATCATCTACGTCGTCGCATCGCAGCAGGACTTGCACTTCAAGCAGGCTTTCAAGACGCTTGAACTGATGGGTTATGAGTGGGCCAAGAACTTGCTGCATATCAACTTTGGTGCGTCCTTATTCCTTGCTCTCTCTCTCTTGTCATTTCCCGCCTTTTCTACCTGCAAGCAATCAGCTGATAACATCTCATTTCTTGTCGCTCACGCATGGTCATTTTTTCTTCTTCCGCAGGTATGGTCCTCGGTATGTCTACCCGTAAAGGAACGGTCAAGTTCCTCGACGACATCCTGGAAGAAGCCAAGGAGAGCATGCACGAGCAAATGGCCAAGAACGAGGAGAAGTATGCTCAAATCGAAGACCCGGAGTACACGTCCGACGTAATCGGTATGACCGCTGTCAAGATCCAAGACATGTCCGGCAAGAGGGTCAACAACTACAAGTTTGATCCTAAACGAATGACTTCATTCGAAGGTGACACTGGACCTTACATCCAGTACTCACACGTCCGACTCTGTTCGATTGAGCGAAAGAACCCGAACGTCGTCCTCCCGGAGGATTTGTCCAAGATCAACGTTGAGCTCTTGACAGAACCGAAAGCGAGAGAAATCCTCTACCTTATCGCTCAGTACCCTCAAATCGTTCGAGACGCGTTCATCAACCACGAACCGACCACTATCGTCACTTACTGCTTCAAGCTCACTCACGCCGTTTCGTCCGCATGGGATATCCTCGGAGTTAAGGGCGTAGAGGATGACCTCGCGCTTGCTCGATTCTACTTGTTCATGTGTACCCGAGACGTCTTGGCGAGCGCAATGAGGTTGCTCACATTGACGCCCCTTGACAGAATGTAAAGACTGACAACATAGCAAGATGATGAGATGATATGACGACAGACGCATGAACGAAAAGTTGTACCCATAATCGTGATGCCACATGCATGATGTTGGAAGGCCTTTTGTGTGTGTGTGTGAGGGTAGTTCTACAACATGATTTCAGTGCTTCTCTGCCTCCGACTGAATATGTGAGAACGATGTCTCCTTTTCAGTCGTCCGTTCGTATGCCTGTCAACAACCGCACACATCGCTTCACTCCATTCTAATCCAAGAAATCAGCCGCCGCTTTCCTTTTTCTCGTCGCCATCCCTTCTGCACCACCATCCGTCATCGACGGTGAGGTATATCGATACCTAGGCTGAAGAGCTCGTTTTTCCGCAGGTGACACCTCGGCATCTGGCCAGATAACACCATCTTTAGCCGGAAGGATTTGAACGGCGGCGTTGATATTCGTCGTCGTTGAAGGTGTGGGGGAGGGTACGGGTGCGGGTGATGCCGACATCGACGAATGTGGCTGCTGATACTGAGGATGCTGACCAGGAATAGTAGGTCTTCCCGGCATGAGTGATGGATGTGGTGGTGGTGGGCCCCCTGCGAATCCGGGAATAGGCATTCCCGGTCTCCATCCGGGTGGTGGTGCAGGTGGGTACGGTGAGTTGGGAGCGGGAGAACCAGAAGAGATCGAGGAGGGCGTAGGTGCGAAGGGAGGCATTTGGCCGTGAGAAGGGACAAAGGGAGGCATGGATGCGGGAGGGATACCTTGTGGTGGGAATCTGGTGCGATAACATGATACAAAAGGAACGACGGGTCAGATTTCGAGACTGGGGAAGGGAGTCAGCGAAGAAGAAATTGAACTCACCCTCCCTGGAACGGTGGCATCCCGAATGGAGGAGGCATCCCTTGTTGTGGCATCATCGGTGGCATCCCATTCATACCCGGTGGTGGCATTCCTTGCATTCCCTGTTGTGGCATACCATTGAACGGCATATTCGGATGTTGACCAAACTGTTGCTGATGTTGTTGCTGCTGTTGCTGCATATGCTGAGGGAACCCTTGTCCTTGTCCCGGTCCACCTGGACCTCCCGCCATCTTCCCACTCATCAATGCCTTATGCTGAGCCAAAGCGACTTGCAAATCCGCCTCCGGAATAACCCCTTTATAAATCCTTGGTCTTTTCGGCCCCTGTCCTCTATTCCCATTGACTTCATTCCCAGCCTCACCTCCGAATTCAGCTTCTTTCTTCGCTTTCCACTCTGCCTGGTCTTTAGCGGGTACCCCTTCCATACCGAAGATCTCAATGTCGTACCCATCGCGACCGGGGAGTGTGTTCGGTAGCTTATCAGGTTCGACTTTGTGCACTTGTTGACAGTGGACCATGAGACCACCGGCTGTGTTTAATTTTCGGGGACAGTGGTTACATTTGAAATGCTTGGCTTTTTGATGTTGCAATAGAACTGTCGGAGAGGGGAAAGGTGAGGATAGGATAGGAGAACGACGTCAGCAAAGAAACATCAGATAGATGTCACTTTAAGGAAACCTCCGTCTTCGTTGCGATACGCCCACGCTGTAAACCCTTCTCCTTCATCCAGCATCCCCAAACCTTCTACAATCTATACAAGGAAAAGTAAAAACAGCGAAGCTCACCTTTCTCATCCTCGAATTCACGAAGACAATACCAACACCACGGCTTGATCACCAACTTCTTCGCTTGCTTGCTCTTCTTTTTCGACATGGTGGGCGATGAGAATGAACGGAGGTGATTGGGGCCACGAGTGCGTGTGTTTGCGGTTTACTGGTCTGGGAATCCTGTGATTATACCGCAGACTACCTGATCATTGACCGACACTTGTTGATAAACACCTTCCGCTTAGATTGTTAATCTACACCCGAACAGTATAATACCCGTGACATGGAGAATGAAATAAGGAACTAGGCAAACGAGTAACAACGGGGTCGACTGGATGATCCCAATCCATTGGCGCGGTCGGCGCTGTCTCTCTCCCCCACCTACCTCACTCTCTTCGTCGCTCTCTCGCAAGCCCCCCCCCCCCGGCCCTAATCAAGTTTCCGCGTCTCTCCTTTACGAGAAGGAATATATTACCGGAATAAAGGTATGTCCATAAAAATGACGTGTAATTTCAAACACAACAGTTCGTTACTTCTGGGTTTCAACACTATGACGTTTGACGGCTGGCGGGCACGAACCTGTTTCTACCTCTTCTAGGTTTAGTCAAAGAAGTCAAGCTCATCGTTAAGATACTTTTACTATTCTCTTCCCCTCATCTAAGACCTCGTACCTCGTCACAACCAGGTGTTCGTAGCTCTCAGTTATACCTCCCCCGTTCCGTTCTCCCCTCCGAGTTATCGTCGACTTGGTAGTGTGCGCTCCCGAGTCGCCGTCCCCGTCCCCGTCCCTCGTCCTGAACCTCGAGGTCGAAGCCTAACAGGAGCTACGCTTCCGTTGTCTGTCTGGTTCTTAAGCTTTGTGATAAGCCCAGAAAGCGACAATTATGCTCTATGCTTTCTTTTGAAATTGCCCTGCTCAATCTATTGACCTATGGATGCAAAAAAGGAAGCTCCCGTACCTTGGTAAGAGCATGTCTGCTGGAATTTGCGAGTGATGACTTAGGCAGGAGAAGATGTAGAGGGTGGTAGCAGTGTCCGAGACTTTGGCTTTTGTCTGCGATGCTCTCTTAATCATCGAACCAATGAGCCTGACATCTCCTATATTCTCGGAGAGGATCGTTTGATATGGGTCTTTTGACGCATAGATGGTCATGTCTATGTCTGGGCGCGTAGACTGCAGAGGCGGCGTCTTTGGAGGAGGCGAATATCACCCATACGCGCGCCTCATCATGATGAATAGAGCGCTTTATTTTGAGTGGGGCATAATATTGGTGCTTTTCACTCAGCACCTTGATGGCTTTCATGGTGCGGAATAGCGAGTGTCGCTCAGGGCTGCGGCTCTATGGAGACATTATTCAAACATGAATGATAGTACACGATTGTAATCTTATACTCCTCCTTTGGGTGTTATTCTCGGGGGGGGGGGGGTTCCTGGCCCGCTGCGGCTCAGGTTGAAGACGGCACACTGTTGACTGAATCCGGCTTTAGCGGCCCCAGCATTGCCTTCTCGTCCTTATTATTCTTCCTCTCGGCAGTTGACTTTCTCCAAGAGAACTTTGCATGTTGTGACAGATATCTGAATGTGAATAGCGGGTGGCATATTGCCAGCGCGATCATCGCGATGACCATTGGGATGGCGTCGAGCATGAAGTAATGCTCGTGCGTCGCGACGAAGCCGGAGAAGCCTTGACCGAGTTCGACGTCTCGGTAGAAGTTCTGGGAGGGGGACGAAACGTGGTGAGTTCGTTGCCTTCCGATATGTTTTATCCAACGCTGCCGGCAAAAACAATTCTCGCTGGAACTCACCCTTAACACGATCATAACCGTCGTCACTGCTAAACCCCCAGCAATCAACCTAACAGCACGTCTCTCCCTGGGGGTATCTAACGCATTGAGAACATCCTCCTCGCCGCCCTTCAAACCCGCAGTCGAGTGCGTAATCCCCATACTCAACCCCGCTCTCCTTCTCGCCAGATTGATCCTAACGAAGAACTCGACGACGAGATAGGCAAAGACAAGCATATTGAAGAGTTGAAAGCTGATTCCGGCGAGGTAGATGTCTCGGCCCGTTTTCAGTGATATGTTGGCTCCGCCCGCCGCGGCACCGGAGATGCCACCACCGACGCCTTGTAAGATGAGTGAGAGGATATCGACAACGATGAAGAAGAGGACGTAGTTGCGTGGTTTCAGGCGCGAGTATTCGGGTCCAAGGACTAGGATCTGAAGCAGGGAGGGGTTCAAAGAGGATACGTTAATTAGAGTCACGTTGGCGAATCTGGTTGTGGTCGGAGATCATCATCACCTGCGCACCAGACGGAAGAAACGAAAGACACGATAAAGCAGGAACGCGATGGGCCACCACTCACTAATTTCCCAAACATGATATAACACGTTGCCGAAAAGAAGACGGGTGATATCGCCAGACAAACTTGATTGATGAGGTAGAAATTTAAACTCGTATCATTGAAATGAGCTCCCAGTCTCCCCACCCACCCGACAATCTCTCCTATACCACCGACCACCGTGACGTGACCCCAGTGGACACGCGATTTAAGGGTCAACCCGAAGTGAACGATCGTGAGGACGGAGAATATGACGAGAAAGGTCACATTGAATGCCAGGCTAGGCTGGTAGTGGAAGAAGTTGTAGTCGTCTGAAGAAGACATGGTTATTGACTTTTATAATGAGTGATGGTTCATGGATGGTCGGCAACGACGTCTGACGCTGGCAGGACTGGGCGATACCGGAGAGATGACGTCTTTGGGATTCGATTCTATACGCATTTCCTATCTGCCAGACATCGATAAATGATGCGCCAACTCGATTCGCAATGAAACCCAATCTACGTTATATCTTCGTTTAGCCAATATGCTTCTCCGGTGCTAATCTTTTCCACGCTCTATGCTAATTCGGATATACATTTCAGATCTGCGCAATACAGCATACTTTTCCACCCTCGGCCATCGCTGGTCGTCCGTCGTCCTTGGCTGTGCCCGAGGTAGAGCTCGTTCAAGGTTTCCTCAGGAGTTCGTCATCTTCATCTGGCCGGATACAATACTAACTCGTCCCATCTTCCCTCTTTATCTCGGTATCAAACTCTCTAAATTCCCCTTTTGAGAATTGAGACTGTCGTTCTGCCACGGCGATATACTAATATTCTTCCCAGCGATCGATCGATCGAATCAAAACCAGGGTGCATCTGGCCGTGCCGAAACAGAGCGCGCCGCGGACGACCGTCGCGTTAGACTGGGCCGGGCACGAGCGTCAATGGGCGGACTGGTGGTGGCTTTCTGAGATCAATCTTGCAGTGTCGTGCGTGCATTGGACAAGCGCGGCTGATCGACGTTCCGAAGTGTCTCTCGGAATCATTTTCGATCACATGTCACCTGTGTGGGATTTTTTGGAAAAAAATTTTGGAAAAAAATAACTAGTAACTAGCTTCATTTCCCTCTCGAATCCCCTACAGCTTATTCCGTTCCTGCAAGCTGCAGTCCGAAAGACGTACGATTAAATTTCGGCGGCCTGCGAATGGTTTGTGCAGGTCACTCGCAAAACCAGAATGCACGACAATAATCCAGTGACTTGTCTTTGTTGTCGTCCGTATGGATTGTATCCATCGCAAGACGTGTAATCTTTTTCAGAGGAAACAAAACACAGTGCCAGCCGTCCACTGCTAATCGCCACTACAATTCAATCTGGGGTCGCGGACCGCAACCTCTCCTAAGAACTGCCGACAGGGGATACAGGTAATAACAACCTATTTCGGGTCAGGGTGCGCCTTGTCGATACCGACGACGCCAACTGTTTATCGAAAGAGGATGTGTGCACCCCCTGCCTGGTCTGGGGGCGAACTGATCTAGAAGAGGGAACGACACCAGTGGAAAGGTTGTGGGCGGGATCAACTCCTTGAGGTCAAGCATCAGAAGACAATGTCACATATATCTCTCCATATATTTCTGTATAATAAATTCGTGTGGACGGCATAAATGTGCACGGCAGGGAGGGCGCGAGCGAGTAGGAGTGTAAGTAAACGAACGAACGAGGAAAGATGGAGAGAAAGAGATGAAGGATTTCTCGTCTTCTTGCATCTGAGCATGTCCGTTCCTGATCGGGAGATTTGGGAGAGGGGGGGGTGGGGGTGGGGGGGGGGGGGGTTGAGGGCCGGGTTTCATGGCGAACTCGGAGTACGCGTTCGACCGAAAGCCGTTTCATACATATCGACTCTGGATCCTGTCCGATTTGATCGCAATGATCCGATTCGTTTTCCTCTTCCGGCAGAAATACAGTATGCGCGTCCAAACCTTTTCAGCGACCCCCTTCTCCTCCGGCGGTTTCGTGAGTCTCCTATTATTGCGTTCGACGCAAGGATAAGATTCGTAGATATCAGTGCGAACACCAGTATTATAACCTAGAAGGAAGGGATGTCTGCCGATAGTTGTCGTCTTGCGAACTTGCACAATCTCGCCGTACATGTCTCATTATGTGATACCCGGAAGAAAATGCCTGATGTCGGAAATAAATAAAGTTAAACAGAACCGGAGGGCGTGATGATAGGTCGAATCGGGAAGATGAAGATGAAGAGGGGGTCTGGTGTGTGTGGTGGTTTAGATAGTGCGACGACTGGATGGAATTTCCCCATTGGGTAGGGCGGAGGAGGGAGGCTGGATAACCCGGAAGTTCCCCTGAAATTACACCCTTCATCTTCCCAGTCCGTCGTTGACTGGCTGGAAGGCACCCCGTGAGGGTACCATCCAAAATATATGTATCGATACTTGTCGCTTGGGAAAGCCTTCCGGATGTGTGTAAGAACCGCAATTTGGTCGCTGTAAGTAATCGGCCTGTCTTGCTGTGCCATATTCGACTTGCCCTTCTCTTGTCCTGTATGATCAGAATTGACTGTGATCCACTTCAAGCGAATCCCACCGCCTGTCCATCCTGAAGCGCACCTCCACCCGCTCATTGCCCTCCGTATTCTCCTCGGCTCTGACTACCCTTGTTCAGATCGTTTGAAGCAAAGAGTCGACTTATCCCCACGCCTGCGTCGTGCTGTTATCATGTCGAGTGGATTTTCACAAAACAACGAGAGATCCCAGGCCGAATCAGCGGCACATTCCTCATCTACTTGGGCATCGGGATAACAGGAAACTCGATAAAACTCCCGACTAAGGTAACGGAATGAAGTTATGGATATTCGCGATACATTGAAAAGTGCGGTGCAGTGCCAGGGTGGGTTTAGGGGGAGGTCCAGCGGAAATTTCGGCTCACCTGTAGTTAACGATCAAATGTCCATTCGTCTGAAAATTCTTGCAGAGGTTTCCCACGACTTCATCGGGAGCAGGTGCGAATGAGGAATTGATGTAGGTAAACTATGTTACAGACGCCGTGTTCAGGGAGGAGTAACGTGATAGAAAGGAGGAGTGAGGGGGAGAGAGAAAGAGAGAATGTGATGGGTGGATGTCAGCGAAAGGTAGAAGAAGAGAAAGTGTGTAACGCATAGTATACAGTTTGGTTGGGACCTCGCCAAGGATTAGAAATGTGATAATACCCCAAGAGAAATAGGTAATCCCGAACTGCAAATAAAACAAAGGAGACAAAACGAATACCGACTCACCAAATTTTCAGCCCCCTTTCCACCCATCCCGTTCCCGCTTCCTGGAGCAGGATCCCAACTAAGTTCTTTCCTCAAAAAGCTGATTACGGCTGAATATTTGTGCGATGCCGTGATCTTGTAGAATGGTTGCTTCATTATCGGAGCTGATCCGATGGCTTTAAATCGAATGACGACTGTTTAGGTTCCGTTTGAGTTTGGGTATAAGGTGGGGGATGAAGAAGTAAGGAGGAAGGTGAACGAGCAGATGGTTAGCCAGTTGGATAAATCCTCCGAGATCACCCCCCTCCCTCCCCCCCCCCCTCCCCGAGGGATAGGCACGGGGAAGGAGGGAATGCAGAACAGAAACATACCTTTATCCCCATTCGGTTTCTTATATGGATCCAACGCCTCTTTCGGCGTTAGGATCTCCATCGTGCTCCAAGATCCCAGTGAGCCTAGTCGCGTGGTATCCCTAGTGAGTCTGGGGCCTAGACGGCAAACAGAAAATGGCAAAAGACGGCAAATTTAATGGAAAAAGGAAACGAATCTGCCTGGGGAGAATGCAGCGTCGGATGAAAGGGATGGTGGTGTGGTGGAGATAGGTGATGCGTGACAGCGGGAATAGGGACTGAGGATTGGCGAATCCGAGTGTGATTCGCTTTTCTTCTGATGTCTTCCTATTCTCACTTTTTCCCATGCGTCTGTCTTGAACGACATCGATGTCCGACGATGGAATGAATGGCGTTGTTCTTGTTCGCAGAGGGGAGTTAGCGGGATGGTAATAACGAGATAGGATGGATGGATGCCAATGAATCAATGATGCGCTTGAATCGCGTGTTTGCAGTTGGGGCAAGTTGGCTGGCTGATGAGGTGGCTCAGAGCTGACGTAATTCATTTGTGGGGAAGATACATCGTCAGCCACTGCCGACGCGACATCAGAAATGGTCCTGTCACATCGACAGCTACAGCAACATACGACATATATTTAGCGGTCACGTTTGCGGCATCTCTCATGTGATGTGGTCATCGTCTGGGATGTGAGATATAGGGATGGCAGGCTGACGTCATTTGGTGTTGATGGTCGGTCTATCTTCGGTTGCCCGAGGATGGCGTATAAGTAGGGGAAAAGAAGTAATGAAACGAAAACAAGACGAAAGGTGAGGGATATTGTAGCCCAGAAATTAAGGTCAGTCCTTCAAATCCTCTCTGTTTTCGTCATCGTACTTCGCTCGGGCGGTAGGCTTTCGAGTGGTGGCGTTGACCTGAGCCTGTCGGAATGGGTTTGATAGGGATGCATGTATGTATGTGCGTATATGAATGCGACACAACAAGCGACAATGCGTGTATCCCTTCACCTTTTTCTTCATCTCACTATATTGTATAAAATGGTCTCTCTCCGTGTAGAGTATTCTTGGAGGGTTCCGATCAGTCGTCCCCATGCAAACAAGCAAGGTGAGATAACGAAGGTTGAAGGAAAGGGAAAATGCAAAGATTACTCCAGGGGACAGAAGAACATCATAGAAAGTGTTTGAAAGTCGCTCACATCTTTCTGAATCGACCCTTGCTTTCCGGGTGGGGTTTGGGTAATGGATTGCGTCGCAATGAAAAGAACAGGAAAAACCTAATCGAATCGTAAGGCTGTGTTAGAGTTGCAACTCCGTCACTGGTCGCCGCCGATCCACACGGTACGATACATTATGCATATGATGGGAAATACCGACGAGCTTACGTGCTAGCGTAGGCGTGGGGGTGGGGGGCGATTATTTGTAGAATATGTGTCAGGACGTTTGTGAAGATTTTGAAGCAAAAGGTATCATTATCAGTCAGTGATGAGCATCGAGCGGTCGCCGGTTTACAACCTATCTCACATCTCACCACGTGGGGTATATGATACAGTCTGGCATATTTTCGCACTTCGCGGTGTGTTTCCTGGACCATGAAGAGAATGCTGACCAACAGAAATGCGCACCTGTGAAAGGTATATAACGGACCGTAATCTGGATGAGCCTTTTGGAAGCGGTGATACTGACAGAGGTCAGCAAATTCTTCTTGAGGTAGTGGACAAAATGCAGGACGTGGACCAGTACAACTGAACAGCGGGCTGCTAAATTGATTCATTTCGGGGTCTTAGAAACCCACCCCTGTTTTTCGCTTTGAGTGCAATGTTGACGATGTTCGAGATCCCAAAACATAAATGAGGATCACTTTGTCGTTTTTTTTCTGAAGGTGATGCGATGAAGACATTGCCATTTTGAGTCATAATAATCAACAAGCTTCGTTGCTCCTTTATTCCGCCCCGCCGGGGGAGAGGATAAAGCATGGAGGTAGTGATACTGATACATCTCATATACCCTCTCCCTTATCCCTCAATGTAGGAGTGGTGGATAAATCTGGTTGACGACGGCAGAGAGTTCCGTAAGTGTAAGGAAGCGAGATAGGTTGGCGACTCGTCGGGAGTAAGGCAAAAACTTGCGACCGAGTCAACAACTCCCCTAATATATTTGTAAGATTCTGAACCCTTCCAGAACAAAGGCGTAATACTCAAGTGGTTACGAGGTGCCCCTGCTATTAAATCTTAGCAAGTCCAGGGTATGGACTATGTCTTCGTGTGTTCGAGTCGCACTTACGTCGTTCTTTTTTTTCTTCCTTTTTGCGCCTTAAAAACCTAAACACTTTCCGTATCGACTTGAACTGTTCTTCTGAGTCTTTGGCGAGCCATGTGTTTTTGGATACTGTCGAAGCATCCTGCAGTTTTTTACGTCGCTATTTTGCTGGGAGTCGAACCGATTCGGTGTCACCTGGAATATGGAGGGGCCAACAGAGGCGAGCCGAATTTCTGATGCGTCTCCGTTATGTCTTGCCTCTCGTTTCGTTGAGGTTCGAAAGAAAAACGCTGCGACCTCTTCTTTCAAAGTGAAGTTCATAGTGGCAGCCTCGTCTCAACTTGCGATTGAACAAGTCATATACCCCTTTGTTTTACTCGTTCTGCTCGCATCCTTTTGCCCCTTTTTTGGTGCTGTTGCACGACCATTCCATGCTGTCCCCGGTCCATAAATTGAATATCAGACAACGTGACTGACAAGCAGCTGCTCATGTTTGCCCAGCGAGCTCTATCCATTTAATCTGGCCATTATCCGTGTTTTGGCTAGTGCAATAAGGGAAGTTAATGAACGAGAAAGAAAGGGGGTTTGCTGTAGCTTTCTGCTGTAGGTGGGGTATTGCACGATCGGTAGCCCATTTTGTTTTCCATGACCGCTCTATAGATATCCCAATCGCGATTAACGCTCTCAATACCTTCGTCTTTGACGGTTGAGGTACACCCCGACTGCTCTCCATGGGATGTAATGTGAGGTATCTGTCGGAACTCGACCTCGATGCCATTTATTACTTCAAATCAGCGGGGATTCTGTATGAATAGCTGTGGCAACAAGGCATCCCTTTACAGTCGCAGGATTGTCAGTGTCGGATATGACGTGTCAATATGTCAGACTCCATCAAAGATAAACGAGACAAACAAAACAAGAAGATTGAACCACAAACGCGTGAAAGGAAAGAGAGGGGGGGGGTTATGGGTGCCAAAAGGAAGGTGTCGTCGAGCATGATCACCTACTTGATGATGCTTCCTATACTCCTTCTCAGTTCGAGCATCAAGAACGCGCTATAGAAAGAGAACTGATACCAGTAGACTAAGTAGGATCGAGCACTCCAACATATCCACGTCGAGGAACCCGAAACCTTCCTCATCGATAGAGGTCATAATCTAGCATTGACTTCGAGTCGCGTCGCCGCCCACCACATCCGACCACGATCAGCGCAATCGGGGGTTTGGCTTCTCACACCATGCTCGCCGCTCAAGAGTTGGGGCCTTACTTCTCTCCTGGGCACATTTTTTATTCCGAAGATACATCTCAACTATCAGCGTCCCAGTTTCACGGCGATTCCACATCACCACGTCCTCCTCTTTCTTCTCTCCTCGCCTCCATCCGCTCTATCTTCCCTTCCTACGACTCCTCGCTTTCCACTGGGGACCCAACATATCAATGTTCTCGTCAACCACTCCAGGATCCACATGAAGAAAGATCAGCTCCTTTCTCGGCCTGTCGTACGCCGAAACCGATAGAAGAATTGTTGTGGTACCGAGACAAGGTGATCTGGAGCAAAGGATCTACCGTATACAGAACTTTCTCGTACAGCCAGGAGGAAGAACAGGTTCAACACGCTTTATTTGCTTGGTTTCCATCAGCAGATGATTCAGATGATGCTGAGAATGTCGATGAAACCGACAAAGAGAAGCAGGGGAAAGGACTGCATCCGACAGCTCCGAGGCCCGGCTCGGTAGGGTCACAACCGTTCCCGAATACGTTTGGACCTTTCACTGTTTCGTATGGTGCTAGCTGGACCGATCCTCGGAAGAAGTCGTTCCATGCATCTCATTCTGCGACATCATCGTCCAAGGACGGTTTGAAGAAACTAACGAGCACCGGCGTCGAACGATGTCTTGTGGTTTTTCTGGAATCGGTGGCCCACATCTACTTCGCAAGTGGGGAAGATCGAATCGTCCCGCTACCCTTCTTGGTGGAGAAAGCAGTCTCCCTTCGGTCTGGTGGGGTCATCCTGCAGAGGAACTTATCGAATAAGGAACAAAATGCGATAGACAGCGATATTAGGAGAGAAAGGAGAACGAGAACCAGGTCCGGGAAAAGGTCGAGTCCGTTCGAAGCAGAGCACGAAGCGGGAATCGATAATGACGAAATTCCGCTGGTAGAACAAAGAGTAAATGGGAACGGGAAGCCATGGCGCGCACGATTCTACGCCATGTCTCATCCGAGTCAAGAGATCACGGTGATCGCTCGTCAGACTGGAACCGCAATCGACAGTGATGATCGCGGTCGGGGTGATATCACCCTCGAGGATATCCCGACGACGACTGAGATTGCAATGATCGAGTCGGAGCCGTATCCATTTGCTGTGCTTTACGATAAGAAGCGGAAAGAGATCGGCTTCTACAAATGGACAAGAAGGAAGCCAGCGCAGAGCCGACAAGGTGAGGTTGACGAGCCAGAGCTCAGCCATAGGAAGCGACGCCGGTCCAGTATCACTCAAAGCGGCAGATCTAGAGGGAACGGTGATCCCGGTCACCATGAAGATCGATCCACGGTCAGGCCACGGAATTTCTCGATCGACCTTGATTCTGGTGCTCCTGCCGGTAATCTACGGATCCGACGAGGCGTCAGCGGGCGTAAATCGACTGGGGGTCCGAGTAGTCGAAAGTCATTTTCAGTCATCGAAATGCTGGAACAAGATGTAGAAGATGCAAATGGGCTTCGAGCGGGTTTAGATGCAAACGCAGACCTCCTGAATAGACCCGGGACGTCCAGGCGTCCATCTGGTGGCGCAGGAGCTCGGTCTTTGGGCATGGGCAGTGGCACTAGTCCAGCGTACGGGGTAGGAATGGGAACAGGTATTGAGGCCCAAATCGACAGAAGAGGCATTTTCTTGGACGAGGCATCAGAAATAGACTTGAGGGAGACAACCATGCTCATGGGTATCGAAGAAACCGGTGGGAATGAAAAGACAAGCGCCGAGATCATCCTGCACGAGATCAGGCGTTGGAGTATTCCCGTGGACGAGACTGGTAAAGTCCAATCCGTTAAAGCCTTTCTCAGCGATACCATCCGACCCGAGTTTGCGCACATCAACGTCCACATCACAGCCGAGGCACCAACATTGTTCGTATTCCGCGCAACTACCGATCAGCGAGGCCAAACAGTAGTTGCTGATTTCCAAGCGACGGCCGCTTCATCTGCATTTTCAGTGTTAAGCACACGATCTCGGGTTCCAGATACTCTCGTTTGTAACCCAGTCAATCCGAATCCGGCGCTCATCCTAAGCGCCGGTTTCGAATATCCGGTGATGCTCCCATACTCACCATCAACCGCGCATCTGTCTACCAAAGCAATCAAGGTGATTGATGTCGTTGACAGCCGGGCTATCATCGAAGGTGTCGATGGAAGTTTGCAAGTCATCAACTTGTCCTGTGCACCCAAGAGCCGACTGGTCCGTCAGGTTTGGTTGGCCCTCTCTACCTTGTTATCGGCAACGAATTTTCATTCTTTGAAGAGGAGGTTTCTCGAGGAACTGCAAACTGCTGACGCAAGGTCGGAGATGACAGCATTCCGAAGCAGCCTCCTCGCCTTCTGTGGCTTTGCCCCTACCTCGCCATCGATGACTCCTTTTGAAAAGATGATTAGTCGCAGTCGACTACCCCCTGACCTCATAAAATCTGCTAACAGTCACCAACGAGCCGCTCCCAAACCGCGCGAGACGCTCCGATGGAAACCTGCAGGTGGCCCTGATTCTCGCTATCAAGTGCTGCGCGCACTTCATTCGGTTGCGGAGGATCTCAGGCTCGACACAGCCAGGTTCAAGGACAGGGAGGATCTAGTCAGACTCATAGTGGTCATCGCTCGGAGCTTGCATCTCATATATTGGATAGATTACTATTGTAGGCTGGATCCAACGGTAATTGCTTCAGAACTTAGCAATTGGAACATTGGTGAGTTTCAGGCTGATTGAAGTCGCCTTTCAGGCTCAACTGACACTTTCCTCACTCGCAGAACTCAACCCGATCCCCCTTTCCCAGAGCATGCTCGAGCCGATCGATTACACATCGATACTATTCGACGTTCTTTGCGGTCGCTCCGCAAGTATTCGCAGAACTCTGCTGAAGGGCGAAAATGATGCTGTCCCATGCGATTCCAACGAACCCCTTCCTCAATTTACCGGCCTACTGGCAATATATGGATGCCTACGACCACGTAAAGGCACCAACAGCAAGGAGCGAGCCCATCGAGCTCTGATGACCTTGATCGAAGCAGGGCTCAATCGTTCGTGGATCTTGCGCTTGCCTTACCATCTCTCCATCCCAATACTGGAAGCAATCAAGATCTGCCGATACCATGCCGACAAGGGCTGGTGCCGGAGACTGTACAATCTTATTGATCGAATTGATATTGCTGCCCAGATTCAACTGGGCCATCGCAACATACCTGTCGACTTCACTATCGGCGCCAACTCTCCCCAAACAACACAATCGAAGGCTGGTGATATAGCCACTATCAAGGACACTGTATCTTCAAGCTTCCGCCTGAGCGGTGTTGGCGCAAACTTGCCCAACCTCCGATTTTCTGGTGATAGGCGCTTACAAGACGTGGAGAGAATGCTTCTTACAGATCGTGTTCGAACGCTCAGGGCACCCGAATCAACTGGCCCCGAAGAAGATCAACATCATCAACAACTGGTACATAATGCCGCAAATCGAGCTTGTTCTCAAATCGTCGGCCGAGGTATGCTCACATTCAGCTCCAGAGAGGTATCGCATACCTCTTCGTATCAGTTACCACCTCTCGTTTTGCAATTCAAAGTCGCTCCTTCTTCCACCATCCTGGGACCATCTTTCCAGCCAGAAGTTGAGGATTGGCCCAAGTTTCACAACGGCGTCGCTGGTGGTCTCGCCATACGGTCCGATGCGAAGGAAATCGACTCGTCTTGGATCGTATTTCATAAGCCGGAAACGTTGTCGGCGGAGCATGGTGGATTCTTGCTGGGCCTGGGCTTGAACGGGCACCTGCGATCAATGTCGTCCTGGCACGCATATCCATATCTCAAAATCCGACACGACTTTACCTCCATTGGTTTGCTACTAGGATTAGCTGCGTCTTATGCCGGAAGTCAAGATCCTCTCTTGACAAAGATCCTATCTTCTGGTATCACATCGCTTCTCCCGAAAGGTTCAATGACACTCAACACATCACCACTCATCCAATCAGCTTCAATTATGGGTATCGGTCTCGTCTTTGCGGGGTCAGCGAAGCATCGTATGGCAGATGCTGCACTGCAAGAAATCGGTCGAACAGTTCTTCCCGGTATCGAAGTACATGCGGACCACCGAGAAGCCTATTCCTTTTCAGCTGCGTGTTCCTTTGGTTTAATCATGCTGGGTAGAGGCGGCGGGAATCCGCAGTACGATGATGAATGTCTCCATACACTCCGGGCATGCATGAACCCGACAGAAGTGGCGATCGAAGACGACGACGACAGTATCGACGTCAATATTACTGCGCCTGGTGCGACTCTCGCTGTTGGGTTTATGTTCATGCGGACCAACCGAAAGGATGTTTCCGAGCAAATCCGCCCACCTCGCGACATCTTCGAGTTAGATCACGTTCGACCTGATCTGTTGATGATCCGGGCGATCAGTATCGGTCTGATCCATTGGGATGATATCCAGCCCACTAACGAATGGCTCAACAACCAAATCCCTGACTTTATTCTTCAAGCTTGGAACTCTCGCAAGAAATTGGGAAGGATCGATCAGACCGTAGAGTTGGCTTATTACAATATTGTGGCTGGCGCTTGCTTTGTTGTTGGTCTGAAGTATGCCAGCACTGTCAACGAGGACGCTTACAGGCTTTTAACCTCTTTCTACGCTGTATATGCGCAGGGCCTCCATGCGAGGGGTCCATCTTCGTACGAGGCCACGATTCGAAAAACAGCTATTCGCCAGGGCCAGAACTTGATCATGACAGCTTATGCACTTGTTGTGGTCGGTACAGGAGACGTGTCAGCATACCGGAAGTTTCGACAGCTGCATGGCGCCGAAGGTGGCTTTTCATACGGCTCTCGGATGGCCATTCACATGGCAGCAGGAATGCTCTTCCTGGGCGCGGGAAGGTCAACGTTTGGTTCATCCAACTTTGACATTGCAATGCTCTGCATCTCGTTCTTCCCCCGATTTGGCATGTTGGTGGAAGATAATCGGGCGTACCTTCAAGCTTACCGGCACTTCTGGGCTTTGGCTGTTCAGCCGACATGTGTCTCGACGATCAATATCAACACACTTCAAAGTGTCTACCTACCCTTACGGGCCGACTACAAACAACCAGATGGTTCGATGAAAGCGAAAGCGATTATCGCACCGACACTGATCTATTCATTCGATTCGCTATGCGGTCTTTCCATTAACAGTCCCAGGTACACTGCGACATCCATCGATGCTGCCAAGAATTCTTCTGATCGGGCGCTTTTAATCCATTCACAAGTCATCTATGTCAAGCCCAAATCTGGTACAATGGACTACGCAACCGATGCAAAGGGGAACTTGACGCTTTCCATCCTCAGCGCCCCTATATTAGCCAACGGCTGGGAAAGCATCGATGGCTTGTTAACAGGACAGCGATGTGTTTCGGAGACCAATCGAGAAATGATAAATGGAACCTTTGTCAATCGGTACGCGTACTCAACAACGCTGGTTTCTCTAAAGGATCGTCTTGGAAGTCGGGCGATGGAACGTGCCAAGGCTGCATTGAGCCGAGCTGGCTTTCGATTCGGGACGAATGAAGATCTGGCACTAGCCAAAGCACTGGACAGCTTCCTCGTCGAGGCTCTTCTCACTGACAAGAAAGAAGAGGCTACAATCGTGGTCGCCATCCTCTCGAATCTGGGTTTCAACAGCGTCAACGCTCCGTCAAGGCTCATTCAGATCCAACATATTCGGGACTACTATTCGTCCGCTGCATCTGACTTCTCAGATGTCACAAAGGTTGCTTTCCCTTTCCTGCGCAAGTCCATACTCAATCTTGCTTGGAACAGAATCGCCCGCCGGGCCAGCAAACCGAACCTGCTTACATTCTATCTTGTTGCAGAGCAATTCCCGGAAAACCTGGCAACCGGAGAGTGGCAGAAAATCGCTGTTGCCCTGGCTGCCAACTCTGTGCCATCTCTGCAACATATTCGAACGATGAAGGAGACGATCGCGAATGCCAAGACTATCGTCGACAACACAAGAGATGCTCCCGTCGACGTGTCCTCTGCCTGGATTAAGTTACTGGCCACGATGGCTGCTGGCAATACCGGAGGGTCATCAGCCATATGGGAAGATAGATCGATGCTGGAAGCCATGAGGGGATTGGTGGTGGGTCGCCGAAGCTGAACATGAACATGAACATGAACATGAACAAAATGCAAACATTTACACGACCGATAATTTTTTTTTGGGACGTTGGTTTCCAATATAGCTCAAAAAGAAATCGACCTCGGCCTCTATACATATTGATGCAGTACACTATGCAGTCAACGTCACGAGCCTGCGAGAGCAAGGTCGGGTCAGCTTTGCCATTATCGAATGTAATCTCGGAGATTGAAGCACTCACCCGTCTACCATATAACCATCTAGCTGGACTTGGTCTCCCAATTGCTTTCTTAGGTCCGTCACCTGCTGCGCGGTTCCCATCGCGATCAACAACAGTCCAGCGTCCTTGACACTTGGCACGAGGAACGGCAGCGCGTTTAGCAATAGTCCGTCCAGTACCACACCTAGCATATTTTCTCCCTTTGCCAGCTTGACAGCTTCGCGAACGCTGAGACTTTCTTCCTGTGGTGATGCCTGGATCAGTTGATCCCCGCTATACCGAGAGACATTGCAGAAACTGTTGTAAAACACGGCAAAATTCGGTTGCTTGAGCTGGATGTGGGAACAAAGAGCCGCGTCGAAGCCAGAGAAGATGATTTTCCGGCGTGTTGTCGCATTTCTGGCTGCATCGTAGACAGTACGCAGAACCGAGTCTACGGATGTATTGAGATCTATCACACGTGCGATGCCTTCTCTCTCTGCGTCTGACTCGGATGTATATCGCACTTCCATGTTGACACCCAAATCTATTGGAAGGGCCGTCAATGCCGTGGCAAGATCGATCATGGCGTGTTGGAGGAGCTCGTGCCATTGCTTGGCCTCAAGTTCTGCTCCCTGAGGCAAGAGATCTTCCAAGGATCTGCCATGCTTAGCGCCCAATTTGCGGTACTGTTCGTAAGTGACATCCGAGACTCCGATGGAAAGGCCTTCGCAAGGGAGCAACCAGCTGGGATATATGACAGGTACGTAATCTCGGGTGACTTGTACGACCAAGGTGAGGTAGTCACCAGCAAGGGACGAAGCCGTGACAAACCCGCTTTCCTTGGCGTCCTTCTTGGTTGCTGACGAGTTATTGTTGGTGCTGTTTGTCGATAGCATGCTGGGTGAGGTTGCCGCGACGCTGAGTGGGCGATGAGGTTGAAATTGATGAGCGTGATCTTGAGAGGTACCAATCTGAGAGGCAGCGGTTGTTGACTTCCAGTATGTCTCTACCCGACCACCAATCTCGAGCTGGGCGCCTTCAAACGGTCGAATGCATTGAACGTGGAAGGAGACTTCGCCGATCGCTTTGAGGTGTTGGTCCAAGAGCGGGACAATCACAGATTTAGACCTGTTGATAGAATCAAAGGTGGAAGGAAGGACGATAGCGCGACCTATGACCTTGGAACCGAAAGTCGGGTAAAGTGAGAGCTCGAGGATGAACTTGCTCAAATCCTCGACTTGGAAACTAAAGATTTCTCGCTCATCAGCCAGTGGCAAGATAACGCTGTGGGGTATAGCTGTTGCGTCAGGTTTTGAAGTCATGACGAGCTTGAGGCTTGACCAATGGTTCATTAGATTGCCGTCGTCGGACCGGTTGTATAGTTTGACTGGGAAGACCGTTTTTTCATTAGATGCCTCAGACACAGGGTGGCCTAGGGTGAGTTGTACGAGGCTGCGTTTGGCCAAGAAGTCGTGACCGTACATTCTGAGGGGGATGATCGGTGGAGGTAGAGATAGCGATGGGATGAGATCGATCTCTCCATCGAGCCCTCCGTCGTCTTCATTATCGGAAGAAGGTGAAAGTGTAAGTGAATGACCTTGTAGACCGAGGTCAGACATCTTTGTCTTGTTGCCTGACTTGGCGAGCTCGAGACGAGCTCCAGATTTGATCAAGAAATCGAGACAAGCGATCTGACCATACCAACCGGCATAGAATCCTGCACTTTTCCCATATTCGTCAACGGCATTGACGTCTACACCCGCGTTCACCAATACATTGGCGCACTCAAAGTGTTGTTCGGTACCCCCGACACATGCGTAATGTAATGGCCTCCAGGCGTTATACTTGTCTGCTCGATCTTTCCCACCACCATTAGGTCCGCCTTCTTGGATAAGAAGCTGACAGATATCGGGGTGTCCTGACCTTGCCGCCAGATGTTGAGGATAGAGTCCTTCCGAGTTCGGGAGCACTTTAGCGCCGTTCCTCAAGAGAAGTCGAGCGACATCGAGGTGTCCATACTGACAAGCGAGTGAGAGTGGGATGAGATCGTTTGAGATCGCCGTTGGTTCAAGTGCTGTTTTACCTGCATGTTTGACGAGCATTTCCACACATTCCAATTGACCGGATACGACGGCATGAATGAGCGGAGTGTACCCATCCATATCTGTCGCTGTTGACTCGACACCGTTCTGGAGCAGATGTGCACATATTTCGGGGTGACCGTGCATTGCGGCGTAATGAAGCGGTCGACGATCGTACGCGTCTTTCGCTTCGAGATCAACGTTATGACTGATGCAAAGTTTGACGAGATCGAGACGTCCTTGGATACATGCCTCATGTAAAGGTGTTCGACCGTTAATATGATCGATGAAACCAAAGTCGAGTTTGAGGACACGTAATTCCATATCGAGATACTCTGCTGGGAATTGTTCGATCGCTCTCCATACCAGACGCATTAAGCGGATGTTCGCTGGGTGGGTCTCCTGACACTGTTTTGCGGACTTTAACCAATCTGTGTAAGCCGCTTCGTTTTGTTCCGCGATGCCTTTTCCAAGATCATACTCGAGGTCAGAGAGTGAATCGATGGTGATATGACCTGCTTGTTGAGCGCGAGGGGAGGAGTCGAGGGTGAGATTGCGGGCGAAGTGAAGGCCGTCCCCACCAAGAGCTTCAGGAAGATCACTTAAGAACGACATGTTGATGTTATTGGCACCGTTCTCGAGATCCAAGATATTAGCGGCGACGATATCTGCCATTTTGGCGATGCATTCGCGATTGAAACAGGGCTGTACTTCGACTTGTCGCTCGAGGTATAATTCCTTTGTATTGCTCTTGCTGCGTTTATCCCACTTCTTTAAGATCTTACGGAAACCAGTGGCGTTAATTTCGATAAACTGTTGTAATTTCCCTAAATCACGTTCGAATAATCTCCATCCTTCCTCGAGGTTAGCCCATTCCATTCCTTTTCGACTTGTCTCCCCGACCTGGGTACCGTCCTCTATATCTCCGGGACCACCGACGGCATGTAATAGCCGTTCCCGATTATTCAACAAGGTTAATAGCCGTAATCGAAGATCCCTCTCCTTTGTCAGATAGAACGCGTTGATCTTCTCGATTTCTCGCCCAAGCTTGAAGAAGAAAACAGCCCGATGAGCTTTAAAACTTTCGTCTCTCGATGAATCCCTGCTACGACTGGAACCTCCATTCATGCCCATCGTTGATCCTGGTGGTTCAGCATGGGGAGGAAGAGGTTCCAGATCGGGAATCATGTCAGTGTCGTCGTCGTTGTCGGCAGTGGCTCCCACGCCTGCACCTGTACCTGTACCTGCACCTTCCCTATCTCCAACGATACTGACCATACCGGCCGAATTGACTTGCCCAGCATTTGATACCTGCACTGAGTTCGGGTTGTAGAATGGGAATGCGCCGAGTGGCGAAGGGGGTGCCCTGACGACATCGGGGTGGGTTGAGGGCGAAGCTGGGGACGATGTGGGGGAGTTCGCGGAAGAAGGTCGGATACCGAGGGCGAGTAGAGATGCTTCAGACGCTGGGCGGTGAGAGGCAAGGGAGTTTATGATCTGGTGGTATACGACCGAGGCGAGACAGAAATCGGATCAGCTTTCGATTCTCCCCCCTCTTCCCCCGGCCGCTCTTTTCACAGATACTCGGGCGACTCACCTTCTTCAAAAACTTGTAGTCGAGATAATAAGGTCCCCACCCGGGGATCTGACGAGCTTGGATCGTTTTTCCGAACTGGGCAGAGCGAGCGAGCGAGCGCAGCGCCAGTGAGCCAAAGAGAGAGGGATGTCGAGAAGGTGGGCGGGGTGTGGATGAGAGAGGGATAGATGGATATGAAGGGGGGGGGGGGGGGGTCAGCGAAGATGCTCTGTGTTCTGTTTTTCTGTTTTTTTTTGTGGTTTCCTCCCTCGATTGGCCTGTGTTCTGCAATCTGCCTTTCTTCTTCCTTCTTCCTGCTCTGCTCTGCTTCATACTCTTCCTCTTGCTTGCTCTTTCTTGCTCCTTCTTCCCTTCTCTACTTTCATCTCGGCAAATATCATCTCTTGTCCCCTGTTTCGCTCTCCTCTCTCTTCGCTCTTCGCTCTTCGCTCCTCTCTCTTCGCTCTTCGCTCATCGCTCATCGCTTCCAAACGACCGGAAAAGACCAATAAACAAACGCCTTGTAGGCGCCAGCAAGCACACTTTCAGGAATGGGGAATCGCAGAATCTCACTTACCTTCATGTTTTTGATTTCTGCTCCGGTTCCTGCGTCCTGCTTCCTGCTTCCTGATTTCTGATTTCTGATTGTCTGCTTCCCGATTTCTCGATTTTATTCAGTTTCTTCGCAGCCTTCCTTCTTCTTCGACGCGGCGGCAGTGTCGTTTCCTCGCGCCTCGTCTTGGCTCGGCTCGATGCGATGCAATACGGTACGATGCGATACGATACGATATGACCGATCTCGGACAAGTCTTCTCGAGATCTCCTCAATCGATCCTGCGTTTTTAATCGCTGAAGCGCGTGAACGTAAACGGGAGCTAGTCTGGGTATCGGAGACGGATGGAGGTTTCCCGTCGTCGTCGTTGTCGTTGTCGTTGTCGTCGTTGTCGTTTTTCGGTGGTGGGGCCGATAAGTCTGTGTGTGTAGGTTTATGGATTATACGAGACTGGAAGAGAAGAGAAGAGAAGGAAAAACGAAGAGATTTGAAGCGACTCGTGAAGCACGATGCGAGCCTCTACCTTCTACCCTCTATCTTCTATCTTCTTGTCTTGGTCCACGACGAGAAACAAAACTAGGTATCGATAATCGTTGACAAACGCAATGTCGCCCAAATGAGGATTAAACGTCGTGCGTTCGAGCAACGCGGTGTGGTGTGGTGTGGTGCGGTGCGGTGTGATCGTGCAGAGATGGCAGCGGTGGTGATGACCGGTCTGATCTGATCTGATCTGATCTGATCTGATCTTGTACACCTCCGATCAACCAAACAGAATTTCTGAACTTGGTAACTGGAGGATATGACCTGTTATCCGTTATCCGTTATCC